>FIZU01016319.1:0-14666 GCA_900064475.1 Pseudococcus longispinus | reverse complement strand
TGTAATTACATGATAATTTCTGATGAATATTTCAATAAATCTCAAAATTACAGTACCTAATCATTTCACTTTGGGTAGTTCTAAAAATTTCTTAGAATAACCTATGGTATTCATACCTATGTCATATTTGTGTAAAGTAAATCGGTCAGATATGTTCATCATGTGGCAGGCATAATATATTTTTGTTTAATTTTGTTCCATAATGTCAATTAATTAAAACATCTAATTTTATTGACAAAATATTGATATTTTTATTTAATTGACTTACTATATTTGAGTTCCGATTCGTTCGCACTGTACACTATAATGCACATTCAAACCGGTTCTCGAGTTACGTTGTTGCTCGCAGTGTTCACTTTAGTGTACATTATAAGTGGGAGTGGAGTTGCGTAGTCGTTCGCAACGTACACTACAGTGTACATTCTACAGATCGGCCCTGGGGGGCTCAAAAATTTTTTTAATGATATTTTTGTTTTCAAAATGTTGTAAATATGCAATAAAACCAAAAATATTATACATGACTCATTTTCCGCACAGTTGCGAAGAATAGGGTTAAGAAAGGCATAAGCTTGAATCGAAGGCCAATCAAAACTAAGAAACGTCGAGGGGTTCTGTATATGAAAATATTCAATTAAGTTTGATGAATCTCACTTTTCAACTCAAAATTTCATCTACCCACCCTTCAATTTTTCAACTCAAAATACTGGTAGGTATAATTTTTTAGACAAAAAACCCACCATTTCGATGGAAATTAAGCCAACTCGAATATATAATCTCTTAAACGAGAGAAGATCTCCCGCTTCTCCTTCCATCTGGTTCGGTCCAGGAAATCATACAAACTTTCATTTCAAATAAAAAATAATCACAGCTCAATATTGCGCCAAGCATTCAGCACGTTGGGGAAAAAACCGTCCCACCTTTCTTTCAGAATTTCAGTTCCATCTTCTTTCGGCTTTCCGAATATTTATGTTCACACTTTCTCTTTGACGGTTACAGATGAACGTTTTTCTGGCCGGGTAACTCTACCCAGCTTATTGCAGGCGTCAAACGATCGAAAATAATTTTTTCCGAGTTTGTTTTCAGAAATGCATTAGGTTCGAAGCGGAGCCTGAACGAATGAAAGTTATAAGGTCGCGTTATTCGCCATCGTATACAAACACGTGTGTGAATAATGCCCATTCATCGATCATATTCGAAAGAACGATATTTGTCTGGCCTCCCAAATTGTGAGAAAACAAAAACACGAATTTACGTTCGAATTCGTACGATTAGTAGGATAATTTATGCGCATTTTCATCAAAAGCTATTAGGCAAAACGTGATAAAAAGCATTTATTCGGACGCGTGAAGTTGCAACGCAAAGTACCGCACCAATTTAAACTTATAATTGGTATGAAAATGGCGAGCAAAAAATGTGTAAAACGACAAACTTTTACTCGTTCGTATAATCGGTTCGTAAAAGTACGGCGGAATAATATTCACCCGAATAGAGAACCCCCATATCTGTGCGAAGCGACGCAGCTCCTTGAAAATTAGCCTTATATTACCCATACACCGCGCATGTCTTCATTCACCTAGCTACGTATACCAGCTCGTTGCCTATTACCGTATTAATTCCTTATAGCTTTATTTTATAACAACTCTATTCCCAAATTTTAAATTATCAATTAAGGATAATTGTACCTATTTAAAGCGATGCACTGCGCACAGTATACATATACCAGCCTACAAAAATACTTATTATATAATCTACATGTAGTACATAAAGCACAGCTTTTATCGTCATGAATGAACTGCGTAGGTACTATTTACGACAAGGTGTCGCATAAATGAAAAAAAAAATCTTCAAAATTACCTAGAAGGTGTATACCTAATAGTTCGTATTATGAGAATGGAGCTACGCAAAACCATCGTCGGCATTTACCGAACACCTTATAGTTATGCGGTAAAGGAGCAATAAAAACGAATTATAAACCGAATCCCTCTCGCATTTATATTTTCTCTGAAACTCAAATTAGGTATTCGCTATCGATGAAAATGTCCTGATAAAGCGCCACATTTTCACGCTCTATGATCCCCTTCATCGAAAGCGACCCTTACACCTCTTAGTCGGCCTTTGTGGCTTCAAAAGCTCAACGTTAATTTATGATAACGTTTATCACGCTAATATGATTTGTCTTTCTTTTTGTAAAAGCTAAGTACGAGTATAAATTTCCTAAAAATGACCTGTTTCGAGCTTCAATGGTTATGTGTAATTTAGCATCGAGCATTTTTATCGTCTTCCGCGTAGTTTACTTTTACAATGATTCTCACCTGTATCAACACTGTTATTTAATCGTGTTAAGTTATGTAATACGAACTCGTTGTTAATTTAAATATGGTATTTTTATTTTACGTAGGCGGATAAAAAAACACTGCAGGAATTTTTAATCTTAAAATGATACCTAATACCTTATAAAATATCAATAGGTACTTGATTGTTTATGGAGAAGTCTGAAATAAATTTTAATTTTTCAAACTCGTATAAACTATCTATGTATTACGTATGTTTCTTCAAACAATAAAAAAAAATATAGGAAGAAGCAGACCTATGGAATCGAGTAAAAAATGTTATTGTGGTTTTTGGTCATCAATGAAAAACCATGCTCTGCTACCATTCGATTTATAACGCTATGTTTCAAAGTTGGCGATACGGACAGAAACATAAATATTAAATTAAATTATACCCAACTTATATAGAACTTTCTCAAGCAATAGGAGAAATGAGATAGGGTACCTACTTGTAATCAAAGAAAAAACAGAGCTGTTGAGATGGAAAGCAGGCCCAAGGCAAGTGTTATCCCCCCCTTCTCTCCAGTGAAAAATGTATATTAAATAAACTTTTTCAATCAATTTTGTGAGCATAATGGCTGTACGATTAAGTAATGAAGATTCATAATCCATCTCAGTCCCTTCATTTCTTCGGCCTCTTCTGGAAATTGTGACCTGGGACAAAGTGCTCCCTTCCCCTTCTCTACAAGCCAGAAAAAATATAATTATTACGGGTAAAAATTATAGTTTTTGTGGCTTTTTGTTTTAAAAAAAACACGCTCTGCTACCATTTCATTATTTCACAACTTTTCAAAGTTCTAATTATAAAATGATTGGTAAATTAAGGTTAATATGGCACACCCTCCATATTTCAATGTAGGTAATACTGTTTCAAAAAAATGACATAATATGTGTGTGTGTGGAATAGTGAACTGACCTTAGGGTTGAATTTGTGTAAGAAAATGTACTAATTCTTTTCCATCAATTTTTAAATAAACTTTTTTGTACTTGGTGATTTAGCTGAAAATAGTGTATCCGGGTAAGAATAATGAATTGTCCCCCGGCGGGGGGGGGGGGGGGGGGGGGGGGGGGGTTCAAACCATTTGGTAGAAGTTGGTCCCTAGGATCTAAGAACTTTCTGATAAAAATGTTGGCCCCCTACTTCACCCCTAGCCTCTCTCATATCATCCCTGTCATCTTATAGCTTGATTACCTTGAATAGTAACAGCCTAAAAAAACATATTTTTGATTTTCAGTTATGAGCAAAAAACTGTGCTCTGCTACCATTTTGTGTAAATGCTATTTTTGGAATCGTAAGCCTTACTGGCATAGAATTTGCTGAAGCAAATAAAATTCGCAGTTTTTATGGTCCCTGTTTGTAACTAAAAAATCAAGCTCTGCTACCATTCGACTCATTCACAAGTTTTAAATATTTTAATCGCAAATTGATTAATATTTTGAACGAAAGGAAATTCTTGAAATCAAAATAAAAAAAATTGTAACGAACAAGAAACCACGCTCTGCCACCATTTGACTAAATATCCAATTTTTTCTAAGCTCTTATCATAAATAACTCTCAATTCAGTTTTATGTTCCAGATACACAGCTTTCATGTAACTAGCAAATTACAAAGAGAATATAAATCTACGATTAAAAAATCACCCACCCGGTGCAACACGGACGAGAGCGAGTAATCTGATTTTTCATACCTAATTAGAAAACGCTGTCACGACGTCGTCAATTTATGTGAGGTTGGTACAAAAAAGCGAATTATGTGGCGACTGTGGCACATTCTGATTCAGGTAGGTAAACCCTGGGCCGGCCGGCGCGCGTTTTGTCTGGTAATTTCATTTTTGCAAAGCATAAATTTTAATTTTGCGAGACAAAGTTCAACATAAAAAAAGCGGTATTATTTTAGGGACTTTGCTAAATGCCTTTGCGATATTAGAAAGACTAGTGCAATGCACATGGTAGAGTTGTATGTAACACGTGCGTATAATGTCAGAGGTGAAGTCGCGCCGATTCTTTTACGGGTATTTTACTTTGTCGGATATGGACGGGCAAAAGAACGGGTACGGGATATGTTGACGTAATAAGAACATTTTGATCCTGACCCTTTTCACTTCTTTCGTTTATAAGAAAATCCATTTTAAATTTTGAAACGAATTCCGCACAACTTCGAGAATGTGTGATTTCATTTTTCAAAATTGAATTTTCCATAGATAATATAAGATAAATAAGTAGCTGGAAAACAGAAAGAAGTAACACATTTACTAAACCTCTATACATATACGAAGGTACCCCAAGGTAGTAGGTACATAAAATAACGCCGCAAAACCAATTTGACGAGATCCCAACGTAAAATATCAACATACCTAATATGTAATCTCCACAGCGAACCAAGCAAAAAGAAAATTCAACGTAAAAAATAACAAAAAAGAAAGAAAATTATTGTTATTTTTCATTAAAAATTTCATATTCGAAGATAGATAGCAGCCGATTTTCGTTTAAATGCGAACAAGCTACAAAAAAACGTTGATTTTTTTTTGCTTTTTTACGTTTATTTAAATTCCAATAATGAAACTAACGCGGTAAACATATCTGTATGGGGCATAGCCTTCGGTACCTAAATTATTTACTTTTGTAGCAATATAAATAACATCGATACGGACGATCGAAGATTAATTAAATGAGCAATAAAATTAATCTATCGAAAATTTAAATGCGCGAGTTCTACCTAATTAGATAAAACTGATAGCTAATCAAGATAAGGACAGGACATTGGTACCAGAAAATTCGGGTTTTTTCGTATAGGCTTAAACAGAATTATAACTTTATATCTTTGTCAATACATAACGAGAGTGTTTTCGAAGTCATCGAAGGAATTTTAAACTACCTATAGGTATTTTTCATCATTGTTATTTTTTTCATTCATTTTTCACCTTTCAAATTATTCCCAAATCATATTCCATTGACTGTTTGTCATTCAATTATAAACGTAAAGTCAAATGCCTGGTTACGAAATATTGCTGAATGGGAAATATACAAATGCAAATTGATAAGAATTCGAATCTTTCAATCGAGATGAAATGAGTTTTAAAAAAGTAACGATTTTAAAATCGAATTAAGTTGGTAGATATCGCGTTGTATAAATTATTTCCAAGCATAAGTAAATCCGAATTAACTCGGGAGCTTAATTCATTAAAAATCGGGCTCGAAAAATCACACGTTTTGCACCAGTACAGGTAACATAAGGGTGCAATAAAAACCTAATGATTACACGTACATTAACATACCTAATTAGTACTTACAAAAAGAAAAATTACCTTCCTTTTGAATTTATATGTACCTCGACTCGATGAAAAATCCAAATTAAACATCGAAGAAAAAAAATCAACCCAATAAAAAAATATCTTTCAAATGACAACGCTAGACTAAGTACTAATAATAATAAAAATAATAAAATAAAATACTAATGCAGCGAAAGAAAAGTTGAAAAATAAAAAACAAATTAAGTCTATTGTTTTACGCTTTTCGGCTACATTTCTCATTTTATAATAGCACGTAAAGAGTAAAAAAAAACAGATAGCAGAACCATAGTATATGCTACTAGAAAGAACGAAATAAAGTGGAAAAAAAACGGTTAATAGTTTAAATGGAAATGGTCTTTATTGAATGTGAAGTTGAGTGGAATGAAATGCAATTATAAATTATTTTTAGTAGCAAGCAAAAATAACGAGATGAGAGGAGAACGAGGTGCGAGGATTTTCAAAGCGGTCCATTCAACCCTAAACAATGTCACAACCATTAAAATTAATCGGTCGTTTCGTTGAAGGTGCACCAGAATTATTTTTTCTGGATTTCTTTTTTTTTATTTATTTATTTTTCCCTAAATCAGAATGAATAATTTCAAATAGGTTTTATACTATAAGAGACGAGTCGTTCGTAAAGGCCATTGCTATTATGAAATGACTTTTATGGGTACCTAATTTTTATCGAAGTGTGGTGATTTCGTCGGTATACCTTTAGTTTCTTGCCGTTTCGAATTTGAAAATTTATACTTAATCAAGTTTGGACGGAAACCTTTGCTTAGAATTTGACTACCTACACGTTTGGTTTCATCCTACCACACTATTAAATATGAAAAGTCAATAGTAGGGCGGATCGATTTTTATTATTTTTCAAAACGAAGAGAGGTAAAAAACTCATTCCGATTCAATATTTACCCTTCTAATTGTCGAATTAAATTTTCAAAATTTCCAAACATTTCAAAAATTAATTTCGTTGAAAAATTTTAATTAAAACGGGCCAATTACATATTTTTTTTACCAAAGGATATCATTTTGCACCCACTTTTCACTTTCATCTTTTTTTTTTTTAGTAAATAGGAAAAATGTGACTTTTTTCTAATATTTTGCGATAATAGGAAACCCACCAATTTTTCAATTTCAATGGGTAAGTACGATTCTGTCATTTTAGATTTTCGCAGACAAATTTTCATTTTTTTTCTGTTCTACAGGGAATGGATATGAAATCTTGAAAAAATTTTAGATCCATTTCCAAATGAAAATATTTCGTATCTCCTTAAAGAAATGGAATTGCGAAAAATTGCCTTCTATGGTCAAAACCAATCGTATGTAAGGGTCCATTTAAATTGAAATTTCGTCCAAAATTTTTTCAGAGATATTTTTAAAAAGTTTTCAAAACTTTTCGTTCGATTACGATATTATTTTTTAAAGAAGGAGGAGGATATGGTAAATAAGAGTATAAAAAATTTAGCACATAAGGTTAAAAAGGGAAAAAAATCATAAGAGGGGACAAAGAAGTAAGAATTTTCTACTCGTATACCTTGTTATAACGTACCAAGTTCCATTTTCATTTTCACCAACTGCATTTGTCGAGTTTTTTTCAACTCGTGAAAATATTTTCGTTCAACTTTAAAAAGACTATTCGCCTTCTCGACGCCCGTATTTTCGTATTTTTATATCGAATTCGTCAGAAGTTTTTATAATATTCGTATTAAGGGTAACTACTCGAAGAAAAATGCTAATTTATTCCAACTAATATCTAATCAATTCATCCCATCGTATGATATTTCTAACTATACTAAAACTGAAGATTTTAGAAGGGAGAGAAAAAAAGAAATAACTCAAAATAAATGGATAGGTAGGTATGTCGTTCCATGTTGACCAGTTTATCGTATCATTACGAGGTGAATGAACATAAATTATGAATGATTCATTAATCACAGCCTAAGGCTGTACCGCTTCAGGGTTATGCCGTAAAACTCTCAAAAACTGTTATGAATAATACATCAAAGCTTTTCCTTGGTCATCTTTTGTGCAGTAGTATTATAGGTACGTATATATGCGGTTTGATTAAAAATCTCCCAAGCATTTGTACCCCAGCCATATGAATTCTTTAAAGTGTATACCTTAGAGCAAGAAGCAAAGATGATTTGGTTGATGACAAAAATACCCATAATGTTGGGAGTTGCTGATAATACATTAATGGTAAATTAATGAAGACCATGTACAAAACGAATCTGAGATTCATAAATGACTTATACAGGGTGTCCGTGTGAATGGTTTGCCAAATTTGAAATTTGGATATAACTGAGTACCACTAACAAAAAACTTATGTTCCCCAGGTGCCTATCTCGATTTTGAAGGGGCACTGCTTTACGAAAATTTAAAAATCTATTAAGATAATATATGGAACAGATGTAACTTTTTCAGACAAACAAAAAAAATATGTGAAAAATTTGCCTATTTTTGAACATTAGGGCGCTACAAAGCTTTGAAAATTGGTATTTTCGAAGTTTAAGGCTTCGTAGTGCCTCAATTTTCAAAGATAGGCAAATTTTTCACGTTACTATTTTTGTTCGTCTCAAAAAGTTACACCTGTTTCGTACTCTGTTTTGACGTAATTTTGAAATTTTCATATTTCACCAGAGCACCGTAATAAATTGAGGTAGGCAATAGTTTTTACAGGAATTTCACGTTGCTATAACTCCTTCAATTTTAAAGATAGGCATCCCAATGTTATTAGAACTTTTTTTGCTTTTTCGAAGTGCTATCCACTGCCGAAGTTGGAAAAAATTTTAAACACAGGGTTGCCAACCAATTTTGTAGTCAATTTTCAAAGCTTTGTAGTTCCTTCATTTTCAAACTTAGGCAACATGTGTACATTAAGTTTTTTGTTAGTCGTAATGAGTTGTATCCAAATTTTTAGTTTGGCAGACCACTCACCAGACACCCTATAAATGCATTCGGATCAAGTTTCATTCCATTTCGCCTTCCCTTGTTCGAGATATACCTACCTAATGCATTTTTTTCAAGTAAATTTGACCAAGAAATGTACAAACACGATTTCTATCAAAATTATCACACTATTTATGGTAAAACGATACATATGTAAGAATTTAGCTAATTCTTTTTATAAGAAAACGTTTACATAAAATATTCATGTAATATTATTTTTCTAACCGTTTCAACTAAAAAGGTATACCTACGTGTTCTATTAGTGCGTATACGTGTAGGTATACATATTTTTGATAAGATTTTTTTGCTGTTAGAATCTTAATTCAAAAATTGCACGCAACGATAAATGAAAAAAAAACAACAGCAACAAGAAGAAGGAAAGAAATGAGAAAATGAAAAATAAGGAAAAAAGTAGAAAGAGAGAGAGATTGATGGTAAACATAGAGGAATAAAAAACACGAAATAAATTTCTAGCTAGAATCGCGTTCAAGACACGAACTTTTAATCAATATTAAAGTTATCGCTAAACCAATGTTAATCCTCCAATCATGCGTTTCATTATAACGTACGCGATATATCGGTAGGTTCACTTGAATATTTTATAATTGCCGCGTGGTAAATATTTATTTAGGCAATATTATAGCTAATCGTAAATTCGTATACGGCAATATGAGGTAATTTAGAAGATTAGAAGAATTATTCGCATGCGATGATCGAACCGGATACAAGATGATGAAAATTTTTCGAATATACCTACTTGATGTACGTACTTATTCTGAGAAGATTCACATATCAAATACATGCAGGTAAGTATTAGATATCTATACCTATTCGAAATTATTCCCAAAAAAGGAACAAAGATACACACCTAGCAATGAACTTATTAGGAGTATTATTAATAGATGGTGTTTAGGAAGGTAACCACTCAAATATTTAGTTTTAACTTACCAAAGTTGTATAATATTATGCCTAATTACAATAAGTAGGAATATCTTATAAGGAAATGAATATTTCAACGAGCTATATGATTTGGTTTTTATTACGCTTTTTCACGAATGAATGATATTAAAGAAAATTAAGTGCTATTATTTAACAGAAGGCTGAGTAGGCAACGTAATTTTTGTTAAAGACAAAAAGACTGTAGGATTTTCCAAGTTTTATAGCGGCTAGAGGGTAGTTAAAAAAGCATTGAATTTATTGGCACTAGCCCAATTCTCACATTTCTTCATTAACTTATAAGCATTTCCCCTATTTTTTCAGGCTCGGTGTCGGTTTGCTATACAGTTTCGAGAATTTCGCAACTTCTGTTTCCGCGTATTAAATTTTCAAACGTGTTGATCGAATTTTTAATATACATGAATTCTGTATATGAATGATACTTTTATACTTGGAAAGTTTCAAAGTTGATTTTTTTTCTTCAGAATTCGTGCGAATAGGGAAATGCGTAGGTGTAGTACATTTTCGATATTAAAAACTTTTGTGTGAAACTATCGAAATACTACGAAGTATAATAATAGGTAAGAAGTGGTGTAAACAGACTGGCTTTCAAGGAGGGGGTTTTAGAGATAAGGAAAAATATGGACTTTTGATCACGTGATACAATTTTAAAAAATGCGTACCTATTTATCATTTTGTGAAAATTATTAAATTTAGCCCAACGAGATGGTTATATTTTTTCAATTGAAGGAGGGTGTTGAGACTTCTAAATCACCCCCTCTCATTTAAATGTCTCTCTATAGGTAATTGAAAAGTAAAAATATTTAATGATTAAAGACTGTGATTTCACGACTGATCTTTCGGAGAACATGTGAAATTTATTTGGTTAGTCCCCAAGGTGTCCAAAAAATCACTAAATACGTTATTTCTCACCAATAAAAAAAGGGTTATATCAATTTGATATAAAAATAGTGAAAAGTGAGTAGGTAGGTGGTACCTAATTTTCGAATCGGTTTAGTGGTTCTCAGCTCACAACCAATAATTCTTTTAAAAATCAAGATAAATTCTTCTCATCTTGGAATGATATGCTTCTTTCCACTGGTACACATGAAAAAAAATTGTAGAACAGAAATAGAAAAATTTTTAAGCTCTACAATTTTTGTTGAAAACTTTTCCTCGTATCATTAATTTAGGCAATTTTTTCATTCGAGTCTTTCAGAAAAGTTAATGCGATGAGAAGCTTGGTAATCACAATCTAAAAAACCAATGAAAAAAAAAATTGTCAATTTTCGATTTTTTCCCAATTTTTTCAGTACCGTAAAATTTGGTTCTTCACCCAAAGGTTCTTTTTCGTCTCTGATCTCTGCTCAAAAAAATACTTCTTCAGTGCTACGTAAAAAAAATGTAAAATGAGAAGAAATCGTGGATTTTTAGTGTTCTATAAACTTTAGTTTGAAATTTTTTCATACAGACATTAGTATTCTTCATTTTTTGAAACTATTTTTAAAACAATATTTTTTTGAATTACGTTTCACGTAATTTTTTTTATAAAAACTAGATGAGACTGCAATAATTGATAGAAATTTTAAAAAATGTAATTTATTAGGCACCTACCATTGATAAGGTATTAGAATTGAGATCTCGAACATGGGATGCAATCTGAGGCGATTAGGGGAGGCTTTTAGCCTTCCATTTTTCAAAATTGGACTATCGACATTTTTTTGACATCATTTCCGTTTAACTGAATCCTGCTAAATTCAAAAATGTCACTATATTCAAAATCCAAGACAGAGACACGCTTCAAATTTGAGATTTTTTATTTGTAACTGAGATTTTCGCATTTCCACATGAATATGTCTTATGTCTTATAGCTGGGGTCAATCAAAAAATTTTGTCCATTTTTTTTCAATTTTTCGTGACCGTAAAAACCGTCACAAAATTCCTTGGCGATGACTTTTAGACATTTTGTCAGATTTTTTGGCCTTAGAAAGATTTTTAGGTTTCCATTGACTTTTTGAACTTGAAAAATTTCAGGGATGATGCTGACTTTTAGACATTTTATCAGGCAAACAATTTAGATTTCTTAAACTTGGGAAATTGACTTTCAGACGTTTTGTCAGACTTTTTGGGACTTGAAAAATTTTGAAGAACCTAAACTAATTTTTGGACTTGGAAACTTTTAAATTTATGGACTTGAAAAAATTTCATGAAAGTTCAAATCAGACATTTTGTCAGACAGGTTTTTACCTAAAGCAGACTTTTAGAAAACTTTTTTGAATTTGGAAAAATTTTCAGATTTCTACTGACTTTTTGTACTTGGATTTGGATTTCGGAGAATTTGTTGAAAAAATTCCACCACGAAAATCCGATACGATGACTTTTGAATATTTTGTTTGACTTTTTTGAACTTAGAAAATTTTTCAGAATTTAAATGAATTTTGGAACTTGGAAAATTTAAAGTAAATTTCAAATATTACGAACTTATGGATTTGAAAAATTCAATGAGCAAAAGCATATCCTACACTTTATAATTTCACGGGTAGCATGGAAATTACGGGGAATTTTTGTTAAATGTTTGAAAACTTATGAATTCCAGCTTTTTTCTACATGCCTTTTCACCAAATTCAATTTCAGTTCGAATCGGAGAGTTTGGAATGAAGGGAGTTCCCTTGTTGAAAAAAAAATGTGATGATTACAAAACTTCATGATTTAAAAAAAAAAAATCTACTTAATTTTTGTCGAAATTTGAGACCGACTTCGCCATTTTATCAGTATTTAAGCCCCGAATTTCCAAAATCTTTACCGTTTCACTACTTTTACAACTTTCATCGCCTGTTGGACATCACGTTTTTTTCGTCAGACTAAGCTTAAGCCTTTTTTCTCAAAATTACTCCGAAATTACTGTTTTTCAACCTCGTATGACCTATCGACCTTTAATTTTTGAATTTTTTATGTCTTTTAATTTTTTTTCTCCCTGAAAATAAACACGTATACATTTCATTGAATTTGATATGATTTTTCACGGTAGCATTTCGATTAAAGGTCAAAAAGAACTCATCCAACGAAGATTTAGAAAACGTAGAAATAAGATACTCGAGCGTTTTAAATTTTTATTTAGGTACAACGATAAGAAGAAAAGTAAGGGAAATTAAAAACGACGAGAATGTCTCCAAAAAAAACCCTAGGCAGTAGGTACCTATTGAAAACCTTTTTTCCGGATGAAATAAGAATGCTCGGGTCGCTTACAACCCTCCTTCACATCTCCCATTTTAATTAAACATTTTCCAATGCCGCAAAATAAAACAAAATAGAGAATTCGCTGAAGCATTTTCTAAGAACGTATGAAACACAGGCGGGTAATTCACTAATTCAGACAGACAGGCCTTTATTCGAGTTATTTTCAATTATTGACGATAACGTGAAAAATGTTTCAATACATTCCGAGCCGAAAATTTACTTAAAACTGGGGTATTTGTCGCGTGTATCTGCGTAGATAAATATACCTACCCTGTGTATTCGGTATATGAGACATTATTTGATGATGGATGAAATTTCAGCGGATTGGCCGCATTTCGTCGATTAATTACAAAGGGGGGTAAAAAGAGGATAAGTTAAAGAAACAAGACAGACAGAACCCTCTTATTTTATCCAACCAAAACTCCCCCGAGAGAATGGCTCTTTATCTCACCGTAAACTTTCGTTTAATAGCCTCGTTAACTGGTGCACTTTCCCATCATTCTTACGCTCCAATTTATTCTTAAAACAACCATATACCGCCCTCTCCAATTTCCTAAGACCTTTTAAAATAATTAAAACCGCTAAAAAAAACTGCTTGTTGCCTCGAAAGAATAGATATTAAATTTTTTTCGTTTCGTTTCTCATTTCTTTGTATTCTTTTTCTTATTTTTTTGCCTTTCTTCGAAGCATAATATAAGATGATTCGCGACAATCGATATTTACGAATAAGATAATACCAGAACAAAGTAAAATGTACTTGTACGTATTTCATAAATAATTAGAATCGTGAGTATAGGTACAAGATACCTAAGCTACGTGTAGGTACAATGTACAATGTACATCGATAATGCGAAACATGTATAAAGTTTGCAAATTTTCAACAACCGCGAGAATCTAAATGTTAACGATTTAATGTAATAATAATACTGTGCTTTTACGCTTCAAGATTTTAACTTTCAAGTATACGCGGAGCGCGACCACAATACGAAAATTAATAAGCAAATGGTTTGCAAAGCAGGTTGCACTAGGTACAAAATTATTTCAACAAACGAGCAACGCGCTTTTGTTTCGAATTTTCTCAAAACGTTTGTTAGACCGCAACAAAATGTGTAAGCTAGCTAAATAGATCAAAAGTATGGGTATCTGCGATAACTACATAGGTACGTATTGAATTTAACAAGAAATGCAAATAAACCTCAAGTAAGCTGCAGCATTTCACGTAGAATGCATTCGTGTCGTCCGTAGGTAAGCATACATACCCGAACACAGGTACCCGAATAAATTCCTATACGACTAGGTACATATGATAACAGTGTGACGGCGGGTGCAACGTCATAAATCGTATTTATAATTATATAGGTGATATTTATACTTAATTCTAAGTATTGCTATCGTACATAAAAAACTACCTGCATAAATGAACCGTAATTCATTCTCCGGTAAATATTTGTGTCGAAGGGCTTATATTAACGTCTGTATACCTATATTTATTCATTCATTTACTCTCTTTAACGCCTCACCTCGATCATCGTAATTTTGCCAAACATTTGCTGGTAACAAACCGCATCAATATAGGGTGTTTCGTAACTGATGCCCCATCTTCTGGGGGGGAGTAGGAAAAACCATCCTGAGTACAAGGAGGTATGTTTGCCTACTAGGGTGGAACGATTTTGACTTTTTTTCGAATATCGAAACAGCTGACGGCACAAAAGATGTCATTTGGTGTCAAAATGATGTAGTAAAAATTTCAGCTCTCTTACTCAAAATTAACTTATGCCGCAAGGGGTCCAAAATTTTCAAATTCAATCAATTTTCTCGTGTAATCAGAAAATTATAAAAAGTGAAATAAACAACTTTTTAGGGTTTCAATCAATGGTGGTCCTGTTGGTGACTCAGAACTTGGTAATCCACCTGAAAATTA
>FIZU01016302.1:0-10449 GCA_900064475.1 Pseudococcus longispinus | reverse complement strand
TCTTAGGAGAAAGAGAATTTCAAGCTCTACAATTTTCATCCCTTGCATTTTTTTCGTAGCACTTCTAGTTTGGCCAGAAAATCCATGTTTATGGGGGAAATTTACGAAATCGATAATTTCAAAAAAAGTTTGACTGCAAATATCTCGAAAACTAAGCCTCTTGGAAAAAAACTAACAGATCTTAGGAGAAAGAGAATTTCAAGCTCTACAATTTTCATCCCTTGCATTTTTTTTCGTAGCACTTCTAGTTTGGTCAGAAAATCGATGTTTATGAGTTTACGAAGTTGATAATTTCATAAAAAGAAGTTGAAATTTTAAGTTGGTAATTCAGATATTTCAGGGCTCCAAATCACGTAAAATTGAAATTTTAAAAAGAATGAAGAGATTACAAGATAATTTTTGATTTGAACCAAAAATTCGCACATGAAATCAGCTTTCATGATTAACCAATGTTGAAAATTTTCATCCTTATCTTGATCTCCACACAAGAATCACAAATTGGTGTAGACCCAAATTTCACCGTAGGTGAAGCCCATTCAAAATTTCAATGGTTTTGAAATAGAAAAAAATGCTTCGACCGCAAAAATCTCGAAAACTAAGCTCCCTAGAAAAAAACATGGCTCTTAGGAAAAAGAGAATTTCAAGCTTTACCAATTTCATCCCTTGCATTTTTTCGTGGCAATCTTAGTTTGGCCAGAAATTCCATGTTTATGGAAAATTTACCAAGTTGATGGTTTCGAAAATGAAAAAAAAATGCTTCGATTGCAAAAATCTCGAAAACGAAGCTCTCTAGAAAAAAAATCAATGGATCACTGGACAAAAAGAATTTCAAGTTCTACAATTTTTATCCCTTGCATTTTTTTCGTAGCACCCTTAGTTTGGCCAGAAATTACACGTTTATGGAAAATTTACCAAGTTGATAGTTTCGAAAATGAAAAAAAAATGCTTCGATTGCAAAAATCTCGAAAACTAAGCCTCCTAAAAAAAAACAATGGCTCTTAGGAAAAAGAGAATTTCAAGTTCTACAATTTTCATCCCTTACATTTTTTTGTAGCACCCTTAATTTGGCTAGAAATTCCATGTTTATGAAAAATTTACAAAGTTGATGGTTTTGAAAATTAAAAAAAAAATTTCTGCAGTCAAGTTGTCTCATTTTTGAAATTATTATCGACTTTGTAAATTTCCCATAAACATGGATTCCTTTAACTAAACTAAGGGTGTTACGAAAAAAAAATGGAAGGGATTAGTTTTTTTCTAGGGTGCTTAGTTTTTGAGATTTTTGTAGTTGAAGCGTTTTTTTTCTACTTTTCAAAATAATTTACCTTCTAAATGGGCTACCCTGTATATTCTTGTTCGAAAAATGAAGCGAAGGAAAATTTTTCCTCGAAAATATTCACTATATAATTAACGAAATAGAATTTCACAAAACTTTAACCATCCCTTCAATTTTTCCAATTATTGTTGTTGAAAGTGAAAAACTTTAAAAGCACATTTCTTGTGCAAATTTTCACTGTAAATTGAAAGTCCTCTTATAATTTCTTCATTTTGTTTTTCATTTTATATAAAAGCATAGAATTTTTCAATTTGGGAAGATTTTCAAAATTCCAACTTCCTTTTCTTAAAATTGCAATTATAAAAAATTTAGAGGGGGATGAAATTGAAATTTTTACCCTAAAGTAAATAACTCAGGGTGTCTACAGATCAACGAAGTCAAGGAAATTAATGAAAAGGCAATGATTTCAAAAAGGGGTCAAGGAAGTCACGAAAAAGTCAATGATTTTACTGTCTAGATCAAGTGTTTCTTACTTTTTATTGGGAAAAATTTGGATTTGGTTATAATTTTATTAATTTGAATTTTTCAAAGAAATGTTTGTAAATTTACAAAAATTTTCTAGGAAAGAAAAACATTTAGTGTTGAAATGCTCAACCGAAGTAGTTTCTACGAAATACTTGGAAATTGTTTAATTTCTGTGATTTTTATCTTTAAACAAAAAACACGTTTTTCGATTTTTTTTCTTGTAACTAATGAGGATGTTGATCTGAACAAAAAAATTTTGAAAATGAGAGGGTATATCAACATTTAAACAAAAATTTAAAAAGGTCAAGGAAAAGTCAATGATTTTTTTTAAAAAAAAACCTTGCAGACACCATGTAATTTTGATTTGATTCTATTTTCTTTGTGAAATTCCAACTTTTTCTGGTAAAAATGACCTCGTGCTTTAACTCGACTTCAGTCTACATAATGCCACAAAAATGTTTAAATTTCGTCCATCAGATCTTTCCTGGGCACAAAAGAGTTAAACATGAATGATAAGAATTTGAAAAATAATTTTTCTCAATCGAATAAATTGAATGATTCTTGACAGAACGTTGTTCAGGCATCATAAATTTAAGACACCAACTAAAATCGTCCAAAACCAATAACTTATTTAAACATTTTCATTTCGAACGTTCGAAATTGCATCAAATATGAACCATTAATTCGACTAACTTACAAATGCCATTTTCTCTTTTTTTTTTCGCCAACAAAACTTCCTTCTCTCAATACCAATTAACTTACACAATTCGAGACGTTTCAAACTTGCAAAACACTCTCCTCCTCATCTTATTATTCAGCCGTACAAACAACCGAAACATTCGATTTGCCAACATGCCTGCAAATTCTTCAACTTTCACAAATTCGTATAGCGCGATTTGGCAATAATAAAACGCCGACAACAACAAATGAAATAGAAAACGCGAAAACACACGCAACGATTTTAAAAGCAATTAAAGGCCAGGGCCTAGATTTGAATAGGGTAAAATAACGAGAGAGAGAGAAGACTCAACAACTCGATTAAGTCGCCTAATAACGAGGGAGTTGGCAAAACACGTGTCAATTAATAAACGGTATATATGTCACTGTACGTAGTATTCACGTGTGCACGTGTGGTAGAGAAGTACATTCGATTGTGCGAAGGAGGGTAGTGAAAAGACTGAATCAAGTACCGATTGTGGTTTTAGGATGGAGTTAGTCGGCTTTAGTTTTCACACAATTAGGGTGACGTGTTTGCCTTTTGTGTTTTATCGATATGTCTAGTGTTTCTCAAGTTTCCTCCAAACGATAGAAACCGTCTCTCATTAAATCACCTTATGGCACGATGAAAGTTCTCAAGACGAATGTACCTAGATGTATGGGCCCACTTTTATCGTTGATGTTAGTTTTTTGAGGGACGTATTGTAACGAAATTTATTCGAATGAAAAATACTAATATGTTTTTCATCTGGGAAACCCTATTCATTGAGATAACCTCCCTTATCGTTTGTTTTATCGTATCACAATACATGAAACAATCTCTATTAATCATTTGTTCGCGGTTAAAATATGTATGCAACAAAACCTACCTGATACCAACTCTTTGATCGGATTACAAAACATTGTTAACAATGAGTCTTAATTTCCTTGCCATATAATCAATCAGTTCACACAAACGACACATGCGAAACCAAACAAAGCTTTCACTCGTAAAGCTCGCAATCCCATACTTATTAATTTCGCTTTAAAAAATACCTCTCTGTGAGCTCCGTAAAAGCAACAAAGTCGCCAAACTAGGGTTTGGATAAAAGCTCCTTCCACTTAATCGGGATTAGGACGAAAAAAAGGGGGAGCGAAAAGGCTATAGTCGTACTTCGAACATCAATTTCTCCTCCATCGCCTAATTTTAACCTATAAATGCCTTTTTCAAGTACCTACGTACGTATAATTATATTTTAACGAACTTTGTTATACAACGTATAACGTAACAATAACAAAATGAAATTTCCTCGTGCTCGACGAGGACGAAAAAAAAATCAAAATAGGGAAGTAGAATCGCGCCGAGTAATTATTTCGCTTTTTTTTTCTTTTTTTAGATTGTGTTCTTTTGAACAAAATACAAGTCTTTGGCTTTTGTTTCGAATGCATGAAACGTCGAGTACATTCTATTAAAAATCGCGAATAAATTAAAAACAAAACCAGGCGAAATGTTCTCGGTGTGGAAGTATTGTGGCGAGAAGGTTTTGTTTTTTCATTAATTGAAATTTTTACTCGCGAAATTATAGTTTTGAGAATCTTTTGTCGGATAAGGTGAAAAAACTTTGGCTCGATCGAGCTTTCTTCGTCGTAGATCGATATGAAATCAAGTACCCAGTGAAACTAATCATTAGCGATGGAGTTTAGGTTATTCTATGTGAAAAAATTCAATCGATTGGAGTTTTTAACGAAATATTTGACGAATATATTTTAATTATCTGCGATCGATGATCAGAACCTGATTTCGAATCGACATATTTCTCATTCGTGATAACAATCAAATCGATAAATACTGCGAAGAGTTTTGTAGAAAGCAGTAGTAGAATTTGGGTGGTATTTTATGGGTATTACTTTCATACCGAAAGGAAATAATCCATCGGTAGCTTATAGAGAGAAAGCAGATGAATTAAATTGAAAAGTTTACGCGTACGAATAAAAAATGAAATTACCATCGAACCTGTCACGTGAAATGTCCACAAAATTCGATTATTTCCTCATACGAAATCGTCATTGCAAATATGAAATTCCGAATAAATGCATCATAAATCACGATAGCAACCATCGCATCGAACAAATATAATACAATTTTTTTAAAACAATCAATTTCATCACCCACAGCACCTAATCTCGCTCACGTGTTTCTTATAGCTGGCATAATGAACTAAGTGTTCTCATAATATGTATAATGGAATAAGACGACTCTACCTGATTTTCTTTTCAAAAGACATGGAAAATATGTTCCACTGATATGATGATTATAAGGTACATACATTTTAAATATGACAGCTGCCGTTGCTCCGTGTTATTTTTAAGAAAGACAGAAATAAAACGTTGTAACCCGTACATATAATAACATTTACCGCAGATAGAAATAGTCAGATGTGTATGCTTCAGCTATACATATATTTCGTAAATATGATAAACTCTGACAAAACTCCTTTATCATAAATATGGATTACGCCGCGAGATTATTTGGCGGTAAAACAACGGAACTCGCGTGAGCGAACGTTTTTCAAAAGGAGGAAACGCGATTTACTCTAATTAAAATTTTGGGCCTCGTGAGGTGAAATGAAGCGATGCCAATGTGTAAATTCTTTTTAAAACGAACGTAATTAAAAATTCGAGTTTTTCGCCCCTTTTTTTCCCCATTCGACGTATTTTTTCGTTGGAAAATTTTCGTAAATTTTGAGATAAAGCTGTACCCTTGGTTCCTGCGAAATGATCATGAGGTAAATTACATTACTACATGTTGAAAGTTCATTTTTCTACGATACCTTTGCAGCATGTTGAAAAATTTGATTTTTTCTCAATGAGATACTTTTTGAATTTTTTCGCATTCGTCGAGTAGCTAGAAATCATCACTTCGTATCAATGGCAAACATATTTCGCACTGATACGGTGTTAATATGTTAGTATTTGGCACAAATCCATAAATACTGCACTTCAATTTATCACTATTTCTTTCCCAAGTTCGAATAAGTGTTCTTAATAACGAAAATGATTTTTTGTAGTCGTTTTTCGCCCAAAGTACGATTGTCGATTTGATTTACTTTTAAATGTAACTCGTGTATTGTTCGTATTATCCTAATGAAGTTTATTTATACTCGTATTACTCAAAATTATTTCACAATCGTTTTTATACATCGTGACGATCATTAAAACGAACTTCTTCGGAAGATGGAGAAGGGGTGCAACGAAACATGAAAGAAAACAACGTACATTACGAAACTTCACAAACGACTGATTCATCAGTTGAACGAATCGTTCGTAAACGACTAAAAATCATAGCCAACTCAAATTCATTTCATTTGAGGAAAATTTTCTCAAACTTATAAAAATGAACGAAAAGATTCATTTTCGAGGCGTTTACGAACGACTGATTCATCATTTGAACGAATCGTTCGCGAACGACTAAAAATCAGAGCCTACTTATATTCATTTCATTTGAAGAAAAATGTCTCAAATGTATAAAAATGAACGAAAGTATTCATTTTTGAGTCATTCGTGAACGACTGATTCATCATTCAAACAAATCGTTCGCGAATGACTAAAAATCTTGGTCTGCTCATATTCATTTCATTCGAGGAAAATTTTCTCAAACTTATAAAAATGAACGAAAATATTCATTTTCGAGTCATTCGCGAACGACTGATTCATCATTCAAACGAATCGTTCGCGAACGATCAAAAATCATGCCATACTCACAATAATTTTATTTGATAAGAAATGTTCCAAACTTATAAAAAATGAACGAACAGATTCATTTTCGAGTCATTCACGAACGACTGATTCATTATCAAACGAATCGTTCGCGAACGACTGAAAATCATAGTCTACTCATATTCATTTCATTCGAGGAAAATTTTCTCAAACTGGTAAAAATGAGCGAAAAGATTCATTTTGGAGTCATTCACGAACGACTGATTCATTATCAAACGAATCGTTCGCGAACGACTAAAAATCATAGTCTACTCATATTCGTTTTATTCGAGGAAAAATGTCATAAACCAAACTTATGAAAATGAACGAACAAATTCACTTACGAGAGTCATTCGCGAACGATCGATTCATTATTCAAAAGAATCTTTCGCGAACGATCAAAAATCGTAATCTACTCGTAATTATTTCATTCGAAGAAAAATTACTCGAAAGTATGAAAATGGCCGAAAAGATTTGGCTGTTGAATGGAATTTTTGTTCAGATCTCTAGATCGAAACAATGAAAAATTTACATTAGTGTTACGCAAGTTTAGCAGGTGCAGGGTAGGCAAACATTTAAACGGAATCTGCCTTTGAATTCTGATGAAATATATAAAAAGTTGAACCCCCTACTTCTTCGATTTTCGAAATTAGCTAATAAAAGATTACTTTTGGTACTTTGCCAATAATGTTTTTCAATTTGCAATATTGCTTTTGGTTTTTCATTTAGATTTTTTATATTGTCTCTCTTGACACGAAATGGAACTGAAAAATTTCTAATATTTTCAAACAACCGCATAAAAAGGTTTCAAATTGACCTTAAAATTTCAAATTGTTGAAAAAATCAATTTATTGATGAGTTTTGAAATTTTGAAATCCCTTGTGATACATTTTCAGTGTGACCTCTCTTTCGATTGAGAGCTTCTCCAGTTCGTGAAATACCAGAATTTCACCCCCCCCCCCCACGAAAATTTCTTATTAGAAATTTCGAGTTTTTTTCGAACTTGAGAACATTAAAGTAAATTTTAAATAATTTCAAGTAGGTATTGAAGAAAGTTTTTATTCAAAATTCATTTTAATTTTAATTTGATAATATTTTCCAATTTTAAATTCAATTTAATATGATCTTCATCTCATTCGAAGATGTTGCTATTAGAAAAATCAATTGACGTAAGATACAGGTGTTATTTGATTTTAAAGCACGTACATTATCACCGACCTTAACCCATTAACTTATCCGGTAACCGTAGAATGAAATTCTCTTATTTCGAGATCTTTTGGAATAAACGCAAAATTTACTTTTCAATGGACTCTGTGCGGTTTCATAGACGCTTTGTGGCATAGACAATTAAACTTTTCGCTGTTGCATTCTTAATTCTACCTTATTACGAATGAATTAACGTGCTACAAGAGGGATGGCTATATGAGTAGAAGTTCGAGTACGAAGGCAAAACGCCAATTACTAAAATATCATGGCTTATAAAACGTTAACCAAAGTAGCACATTCTTAAAAAGGCACCTCTCCAATTCATAGATAATAATGCACATTTATACTCGACTCCACGTCCATCCTCATCCCATTCATAGTACGACTGCTGTTTTCATTTCATTCTCCACGTTGCAAAACATTCTTGGTAATATTTTGTTCATTAGCACTTCCTCGTCGTGTCATAACGCATAACAAAAAAAGTAACTACTTTAGCTCATTATCTGCCTTATGAGCTTGTAATATTTATAACGCAGGCGCGTTAGGGTGCAGTGGGCCGAAAAACACGAAAATTTGTTTTTCGATTCGCGATATTTGAAATTTTTCAAGTCCAAAAAGTCATTTTGAATACTGAAAAATTTTCCAGGTTCGAAAAAGTCAGACAAAGTATTTAAAAGTCGGCGTAATGGATTTTCGTAGGTGAATTTCGTAATGGAATTTTTTTGAAAAATTTTCGAAATTCAATTTCAAGTACAAAAAAGTCAATAGAATTAAAAAAAAATTCCAATTTCGAAAAAGTCTAACAAAATGTTTGATTGAACTTTCTTGAAATTATAAAAGTCCATAAAGTTGAAATTTTCCAAGTCCAAAAATTCATTTGAGTTCTTGAAAATTTTCTACGTCCAAAAAAGCCTGAAAGTCAGCGTAATATCTGAAATTTTCCCAAGTCCAAAAAGTCAATGGAAATCTGAAAATTTTTTCAAGTCCAAAAAAGTCAGACAAAATATCTAAAACTAAAAGTCAATTTTCCTAAAAGTCTTCGCGTATGAATACATCGACCATAGCATTTGAAAATATTTCAATTTCATCGTATTTGTAGGCAATCTGTGTATTTGATTTTGAACAAGAATACACAATGTAAGAATACCACTAGGCAGTAACTTCGCGAGCTCCTCAGCTCCTGTGATCCAAGATAAGGAGGTCTAATCGCAGCGTAAGAATAAATTGATATCTGGCTTTTTGGTATATTCCACCAGTACTGTATAAATGACCTCCATCGAAGTGAATCCATAAAACAGGCCAACGTTGAATTCATTTTTTCTTTCTATACTTACTCTTCTTTTAACAGTGATAAATAAACTAACCGCGTAGCTCGATTCGAAGACTCGTCGAACAGACACCGCAGTCTTTGTATATCAACATTTTTTCTTTGTTGAAAGGCACAAACAGACCTATCAACAAAGATACGGAAGTTTCTGTTTTCTAACTTTAATGCTTTTCCATTATTCTTTCGATGAAGCGGTGAATCTTTTTAAACAAATACGCGCAATGCTCCGGTACGCAAGAATGCGTAGGTACATATCGATTCATAGCTGTTCGATTTTGATCACAAACACCGCCTTGGTAATTGGGTGCAAACTTGAGGTGAGAGCGAAATTTATAGCGTCTCAATCCGCGCGCTTATTCTGTCCTAACGTTACGTATTCTGCCATCGGTGGCAATTTTCAATATCTTTAACAGCCTAATTAATAATGGAATAGATGAAACGTTCCATTGCATATGGTAATTTAATAGCGGCTTGGTATTTTCGATAATCGTAATTCTTTTCATTGTAGTAGTTCTTCACATAGCAAGTTACAAAAAAAAAAAGCAGAGTTGAAATATTTTTCTTTCGAATGTAATGTTATGTATTTTTAAATGATTTTTTTGTTGTGAAAATATGATTTTTAGGTGACTTATCCAGTTTGAAGGGGAATGATTGGGGTAAAATCACCCCCTAGGGATAAAAAAAGGGGCATTTTGATGAAAAATCAAGTAATGAGTATAATGCATTCAGGTTGAATGGGCATTGGACAAACATACGAAAGTGTTGACCTTTTTTCTTAGAAAATTAGGAAATTTGCATTTTGAGCACAGATGGGCAAAATCATTCCCAAAAATGATTTTAAATCAAAATTATGAAATCGTTTTCAAAATTCTTGAAAATCATGAAAATCATTTTTTCAAAATTATGATTCAGAAACGTGATTTTTCTCACTATAAAAATCATGATTCATTAAAATCATTAATTAGGTACAAAAAAATTGAAATTTGAACCTTTTTTTGATCAGTGTACGTGATTGTGAATTTCATAACTTCACAGAATCCTATTTTTCTCCTCATTTGAAATGTTTAACTCACTTCAATGATTTAGATCGAGATTTCAATGATTTTTTTTCTTCATCAAGATTGAAGATCGTTCCTACAAAAAGGATTTTAAATCATCACATCGAAATCATTTACCTCAATGATTTAAGTCATGATTTTGATGATTATTTTGTAAATGATTTTGCCCTATCTCTGATTTTAAGTGAAAAAATCGCGAAAAATTGCGTGTGGAGTTAGAAAATCCGAAAAAATTTCAGAGTGTAAACTTTTGAATTTTGCCCCCCTCCCTCCCCCTCCATCAAGGCAACCTCAAAAATCTCGAAAATTAAGCCCAGTAGGCCATAGAAAGAAGCTCATGGCTCACACGAGGAAAAGAATGTTAAGCTCTACAATTTTCATCCCTTGCATTTTTTTCGTAGCACTCTTAATTTGACCAGAAAATCCATGTTTATGGAAAATTTACAAAGTCCATGAAATTTTTTTTTCATTTTTAAATCTATCAATTTTTTTTTTTTTTTAAATTTATTTTGTACATTCCCCATAAACATAGATTTTCTTGCAAAACTAAGGGTGCTACGAAAAAAATGCAAGGGATGAAAATTGTAGAGCTTGAAATTCTCTTTTTC
>FIZU01016298.1:0-13977 GCA_900064475.1 Pseudococcus longispinus | reverse complement strand
TACTCCACAAAACATTATTTAGTCAAAAAAAACCTTCGTCAAGCGTCTATAAACTAGACTTTCGGAGCAAATTCGATTGCAGCGCTGCCAAGAGCACCGAACGGGATAAATTAGCACAACCCATGCGTTTTGGGCAATATGGCTACCAGTCGTATGTCTTTTCTTAGGTTCAGTGTCTATACTGCCTGATTACGATACTACCACTGAGTGACCAAAAAAAAAACAACCACCCCTAAATTACCTGTACTATCATGTATACAACCTTGCCCCCCCATTACGCCAAGTTACGCCAATTGTGAAAATTGAAAAGTGTTTTTTTAAAACAACAATATGAACCAAATAAAAAACTGATAGTTCAGGAAAGTTAGAAATTTTTTCAACATTCATTCTGATAAATTCGCGACAGCAATTTTTTTTCGTAAATGAGTAGTACCCACTGCCCTCTTCAAGATTGCATCATAGCGTTTTGCTGTAGGGCGCGTAGTTTGCGAGTGGGTGGTAAAAACTACCCCCTCGTAGCGTTTTTTGCGTTTATTTGCATTTTTTTAGAAAAAATGAAAAGAACGTATAATATTCCTCATAAAATTTTCTATTGAAAAAATTCTTATCATTTTTTTTAATAAACGCAAAAAACGCTACGAGTGGTAGTTTTCACCCCCTGACTAGAGAAGTACGCGCTGTACAGTAAAACACCATAATATAATCTTGAAGAGAGCTGTGAGTACTACCCATTCAGGAAAAAAAATTGCTGTCGCGAATTTGTCAGAATTAATGTTGAAAAATCGCTAACTTTCCTGGACTACGACACGATTTTTTTATATTTTTCTTTTTTTTGGAAAATTTTGAATCCCCACCTCTAATAATTTGGGAAATCTCGAAATTACAGTAATCATTTTACTTTGGGTCGTTCTGAAAATTTCTTATAATAACCTAGGCGTGGAGAATCGATCGAAGCTTTTTTAATCACGTCATACCCCTGAATGCGTGGTCAGCCATGGGGTATTTCTGGGATCGTTTAAGTATTAACGAGCAAATATCAAGGGTATCGATGCTATTGAACCAAAAGCCTCAATTCTAAAGGTATAACGCTTTTCAAAAATGAACCTGTTTCAGAAATATCATATTTTTCCAATTTTGGTTCACATTTTCATGACTTTTTTGATATTTGAAAATATTTTTGAAAAATTCGGATTTTCGTATCGAAAGAATATCATTGAATTTATTTTAGCTCAGGAAATTGCACGTTTTAACGCAATTTCATACCCACGACTTCTTCAAGTTGTTTGCTATTAGTTAGTCAGTGTGAAATTTTACCTACAATGAATCATTGTAGTACTCGAAAAAAATTCAATGCGCAATATAACACGTATTCGATGGGTACTTATACATTTTTATCTTATTGATTAAATAATGTTGGCTCACGGATGTGGATAGAAATATTCGTAATTTGTTCGTGTTGCATCGTTGAAAAATTTCAGTGGTAAACGTAGATACCCCTATTCCTTTTGTTATCGAATTGAAATGTAATTCTCGTGCGACCCAGAAGATGCGTCGATAATTTATGGAGTCATGGCCTTGGACTGTTGATTGTGGATAAGTGATTTAAACACTGTATAAGTTCACCAAACGAAATACATACAAGGTACTTTTTTTGCTTATCTATACTTATGTCGAATGATTTCTTTCTTTTATTTCCTTACTGAACTCCCTTCACATTTATATCTATTCCTACAACAAGAATTGTGGCTTTTTCATTTTTAAATAATTGAAAAAGTTTGCATGATTTTAAAATAAAAAAAAAGTAATTGAATTTTACGTGTTTTGTATTGTGACATTGTTGTTCAATTTTATAAATTTTGAACGTAATTATTTAATAATTTGTCATCATTTGGATAGTGTGGTAATGATCGATTTGTTTCCCAAAAATGAAATAAAAAAGTGATGTATAAGAACTGTTTATAAAACAAATCCAAAATTTTAATCATCACCTCCTCGATCAGTGTGCAAAATTGAACTGAAAACGATTTACGTTTTTAGATACTGACGGAAACTTCCACCTCTAATACAATGGCTTGGGAACAATTGGGGATCTTCGAATGGGGTTCAGAAATCGAAGAAAATTCGACCGAAAACGATATCAATCTCAGTTCGTTGACGATAGAAACACCCAATGAAGATACTCGTAATCATGAGCGTGAGCGATTAAATGTTCCTGATGAATCAATTTCCATCGAATTTAATAACCAGGTCAATCTAGAGTTTTATGAAACCATAGGTTTGCCAACGCTGCAACAAATGGCTTCTTTTGTAGTTGCAGTTGAATCATGGAGACATATTATAAGTAGTGAGAATGCAAACCGTGTTACATATTCGTTTCCTGTTTACGATTTCCTAGACAAGGAATACAAAGATGTTGAAGAATTATTGCAGTATTTGCCTGTGCCGGGCTTGATCCGGAAACTTGTTAGAAATTGTGTTCGGCCGGTGAAAGATGAAATCCTAGAATGGATTTATCATGACGTAAAATTCATCCCTAAGTCACTCGAAATATCAGATTTAATGTTTTGCGTTTGGTTGTCAGAAGGAAAAATTGATCAGCGGAGAACCGCGTTGAATATTTTATCGAATTGCCAAATGGATATTTTCAGTAGTTTTAAATTCATGTGCGAATACTGCCTCGAAGAAGAGATCAAAAAATTGCCTCCTGATTCGATTCCAAAACGTTTACTTCGAAGAATATCCGTTGATAAAAATCCACTGCACTATTATTGGTTCTGCTATATAAACGACGACCTCGATAAATTGCGAAACAGACGCGGGGAATCGATCGAAGCCTTTTTAATCACGTCATACAAAGTGAATACGTGGTCGGCCATTGAGTATTTCTGGGATCGTTTGAGTATCAACGAACAAATATCGAAGGTATCGATGCTATTGAGTCTAAAGCCCCAATTCCAGAGACAACTATTTGCGAAAATGAATCAGTTTCAGAAATACCATATTTTGTCGACTGCCCCTTTCAATATCATAATGAATTTTTGGAATGAAAAATTGTACGAGTTGGTTTTCCAGACTTGGGTCAGATTTGGGAATGTGCTAACGCAAGAGCAGTTCATGAAATTGATTTCCAAGTTTGTGAACTGTCTTCCTAAAACAGATGAAAAAATCAACTGTTTGGTGAAAATATGGAACCACTGTTCGGATGATTATAAAAATCAAGCGTTACAATCGATGACCGATGAAGTAATCGAGGCATTTACCATATTGCGCCTGTTTTATAATCTCGATTTTTTATACGTGTTTTTATCTTGGGGCAGTGTCGAGTTTCGAAGAAATATCATGCTGAGGCGTGGAGATGAGATAGTGATATGTAATGTTGTTTCTTCGACCGATCCACTGATTCGGTTATGTATTCCAGATTCCAATGATCTTGTCATATTTGAGAACTTATTATTGCGTTCCTTTCATGTCGAACGTCATTGTTTAACGGTATTAGAAGGTTTATACGATGGTCTCGACGAATTAGGTAATTTCCTGAATCGCTTTATCTCAAATTCAGACGACAGAATTAAATTAATCCAGAAAACTATCGTATCGGCTACAATCGATAATCGATCTTACTGCTTCGATCGCATGAAGCGATGGTTCGCCGCCATCGAACTGATCGAAAAGTATTTCCATTGTCCTCCTCATAAAATTATCAAGTATAAAAGACGTATTGTTTGGTCATTCGTTAACTTTCACGCTCAATGTAAATATGATTACAATATGTTACATCCGTTTATCGAAGTAATTACTCGAGTTCTCGGTGACGATGGGTTAAAAATGTATAAAAATCTTGCCCTGCGAAGATTTCAACGCCAATATCATTGGGATAGATTCGACGAAGCGGAAATTCATCAATTTTTACTCTGGTGTTTGAATGACGATCATGTGGAAATGAGGTTATTCGCAAAATCACTTTCGATCGATTCAATTTTTTTGCGCGCTTGGGAAGAGATGAATTGGGATATGTTTTTCGACAATGAACAAACTCGCGAAGAGGTTACGAAGAGGTTTGCTCCGGTTGATAGGATGTTATTGTGGTATTTTGAGACGCCTGATCGAGTGAAGGAGTATAAACTGAAAAAAGTATTCGGTTATCGAAATAGTAGACCTGCGATGTTTGTGAAACAGAACAATCAAGTTGACGAGATCTTTGTTAGGAATGTTCTTTCGTGGTTTTTTGACGGTGATCGAGAAGAAATTTGTAAATTCAAAGAGATGTTTAAAGATGATGAGATTTCTAAAATGATAGATATTGAGTGATGAATGGATACATTGGTGTGATGTTATGACCTCGGGGTGAGTTTGTGAAATTGACGTGATATTTCTTCAATGTTGTTTTATTAGTTCAAAAATCAGGCAGAATTCGAATTATTTTCCAATATGGGTCGTTGGTTTGTCTGGAATTTGTGAAAATAAACTATTGAACTAGCATAAAAATATTGAAAATAATGTAACATTCGATAAAAATTATTGAAAATTCGTCAAATAATATCAATTGTTAACACGTATGAAATAAAATTTGCTAAAGTTCAAATCGAAAAATAAGCTTAAGAAAAATGTTTCAATTTCAGGAATAATTATTAAACATGATGTAAAAATCCATCCATATAATATATAAAATCCACGACGTGTCCGTCCGCGTGTCTGTCCGTAATGCTGACATTTTCCGTGACTTTTAGACATTTTGTCAAACTTCATGAAACTTCCTAGACATTTTGTCAGACTTTATGTTGATGACATTTTTAAAAAGGTTAAAATGACTTTTAGACGTTTGGCCAGACTTTTTGAAACTTATAAGAATTTTGAATATGCAACCCTAATATTTTCCTTGGCGAAATTTAAAAAAGCCTAAAATGACCAAAAATATGATTTTTACCTTAAAATGCCAATTTTGAATAAAATATTCACAAGTTGCACAAAAAAAAGGCAATTGATAAAAACAACAATTTTAACCAAAAATTACAATTTTGAACCAAAAAATTATAATTTTGACAAAAAATGACAGTTTGGACTAAAAAATGACGATATTGATACAAAGTGATGGTTTTGACCAAAAATGACAAGTTTGACAAAAAATGACAATTTTGACCAAAAATGACAATTTGACCGAAAATGATAATTTTGACCAAAAATGACGATTTAGACTAAAAATAACAATTTTTACCTAGAAATGGCAATTTTGACGAAAAATTACATTTTCGACCTTCAAATGTCAATGTTCTATTTTGAAATCACAGTTTTAACAAAAAATGATAATTTTGACAATTTTGACAAAAAACGACCGTTTATTCACAAGTTGGACAAAAAAATGGCAATTAATGAAAAACACCGATTTTAACCAAAAATGACAATTTTGAACCAAAAAATTATAATTTTGACCAAAAATGAGGATTTAGACCAAAAATAACAATTTTTACCTAGAAATGGCAATTTTGACCAAAAATTCACAATTTAGACAAAAAAAACGATTTATGAAAAATGAAGATTTTGACCAAAAATTACATTTTCTACCTTCAAATGTCAATTTTTACTTTGAAATCACAGTTTTAACAAAAAATGATAATTTTGACAATTTTGACAAAAAACGACCGTTCATTCACAAGTTGGACAAAAAAATGGCAATTAATAAAAAACACCGATTTTAACCAAAAATGACAATTTTGAACCAAAAAATTATAATTTTGACAAAAAATGACAATATTGACAAGAAATAGTGGTTTCGACCAAAAATGACAAGTTTGGCAAAAAATGATAATTTTCACCAAAAACTCACAATTTTGACAAAAAACGACCGTTTATTCACAAGTTGGACAAAAAAATGGCAATTAATGAAAAAACCAATTTTAACCAAAAATGACAATTTTGAACCAAAAAATTATAATTTTGACAAAAAATGACAATATTGACAAAAAATGGTGGTTTCGACCAAAAATGACAATTTTGACCAAAAACTCGCAATTTTGACAAAAAAAAACAATTGAAAAATGAAGATTTTGACCAAAAGTTAGACTTTCTACCCTCAAAAGACAACTTCTATTTTGAAATCACACTTTCGACAAAAAATGACAATTTTGACAATTTTGACAAAAAAGGACCGTTTGGACTAGAAAATTAAAAATGACAAAAAACGATGATTTTGACAAAAAAATGACAATGTTAACTAAAAACTTCCTTCATACATTGAACTCTGAAAATGATATAAAAATGAGTGTTGTTAAATGATTGATCTACTAAAAATTAAGTAACAAGAGGGACTTCTCAGCCTTCTCAACGTAATTTAATTTTTCTTAAAGGCTTTCAATTTCTAAAATTCCAGCTTTCATCTTGAAATTTTCAACCCGTTGGTTATTTTTAACGCTGAATTTTTCTCAATTTTACCATAAACCCAGACTAAAAAAAATTTGCCTTTCCAGATTCTAAACAATTGAAACCTCCACCACTGATCCTACGACATCCGAACCCGCGTTGGCCAATCTTGAATTAATTGCGGAAAACAATAATGACAATATGACCGAGAACGATTTCCATTTTGCTTGCTTGACGGTAGAATCATCAACCGATGCTCCTCTTCCTTTCGGTTACAGTCATTTCTTAACTACTGTACGAAGGAATGATTTCGAAGGAACCTTGGTTAACATCGATGAATCGAATGTACGAAGTAATGATTTCGAAGAAGCATCCAATTTGGTATTTTACGAAAAAATACCATCTTTACAAACGATGACTTCGAGTAAGGTAGCGATCGTGCTGTGGCTTCGAGTAATTAGCTTGAAACGTTCCAAACGTAAAGCAACTTGGTATCCTGCATTCGAATTCGCTCGTACAGAAGACCAAAACGAAGTCTGTAAGTTGATCGAAAGTTTACCAGTGCCTCGTTTGATTCGAGAACAAATCGTGAATTGCCTCGATCTTGTGAGGAGTGAGTTGAACGAATGGGTTCATTATTTTACTCAACATGTCTTTATGACGAAACCTTCATCTCCAGAGGATCCGGTCAAAATGTCCGATTTGATGTTTTGTCATTGGTTACCAAATAGTACAATCGATCATCGTAAAACTGCTTTAAATATGTTGTCCAATTCCAGACTGAGCTTCACAGATAAATTCAAAATCATGTGCAAATATTGCCTCGAAGACGAAATAAATAAATTATCTCCCGAATCAATTCCCGAACGTTTCGTTAGAAAAATCTCATTCGATAAGAACCCCGTAATATATTATTGGCTTTGTTATTTGAATGGAGAGTTGCATAAGTTACCCAGAATGAATGGCCAATCCGTCGAATGTTTTTTGATAACCGGTTTCAATGTGGATACGTGGTCAGCCATCGAGTATTTCTGGGACCGTTTGAGTTTCAACGAACAAGTATCCAAGTCTTTGGTACTTCTTAATCGAAAGCCTCAATTTCAAAGGCAATTATTTACCAAAATGGACGAATTCCAGAGAAGTCACGTTCTTTCCAAAAAACCATTCGAGATCACTATGAATTTCTGGAGACAAAAGTCTCAAGAATGGTTTGCCTATTTGACCTGGATCCGTATCAAGGATACGATAAAGTACCATCAATTTACCGAATTTATTTATGCCTTTTTAGTCGAAAGTCTTCCTGATCGCGTTGAAAAACTAAGATATTTGTCGAAAATATGGAGTTCTTCGTCGGATGATTTCATTAATCGAGCCTTAAAATCGATGAAAAATACTATGATAGGATTGCATTCCAAATTCTACGATTCGCCTTGTAATCCCGAATTCCTGTTAAATTTTCTATCTTATGGAAGTGTTGAGTTCAGAAAAGCCGTCATGTTCGAGCAAGGAAGCAGCCTAGTGTTATATAATGATTTTTCAACGATCGATCAACTAATCGAACTCTGTCTTCCGGATCCCAAAGACGTTATCGAGTTTAAAAATATCTTACTAAAGTCGGAAAGCGTTCGAAGACACTGTTGCTCGATGTTCGATGGTCATCACGGTGGTGTCGACCGATTGATCTCCTTCCGCGACCACTACTGTCCCGAATTCTTATGTGAGATTCTGGATAGATGGACGATCGAGGGTACTGTTATTTACACTTTGGCGAGATGGAACGAAGTGATCGAATCCATCGACCGGCATATTCTCGATACTTTTCCTGACCAAGCGATCAAATTCAAAAAACAAGTAGCTTGGTCTTTCGCTCGCCACTCCGTCCATTGCTGGTTTCAGGGCGACGAATTGAATAAGGTTATTGACGTCATAGATGGTCTCTTCGATACCGATGATTTGATTAAATTTAAAGCTTCCGTCGTCGAGGAACTTTCGACACAATTTCAATGGAGCGAATTCGACGAAAAGTACGTTCAATCGATTTTGTCGTGGGGTTTCAATAACGACGGCCAGAAAATCAAAGAGTTCAAGGAATCTATCCCCATCGACGACGTATTCGAAAGTAGATTGAATGCGATGAAGTGGATTATTGCTAGTTCGCAAGATGTTAGTATGATTTTGGCTCCCATCGATAAAATGTTATTGTGGTGTTTTGAGAGCGTAGACAAAGTAAAGAAGTACAAGTTGGAAAAAGTGTTCGGATATAGTGACGGTGGCTATCGATTGTTTATTAGAAACAATAATCGATTCGACGAAGAGTATGCGAGGATTATTCTACCTTGGTTTTTTAATGGAGATGAAGAACAGATTCGAAAATTTAAGGAGAAATACAAAGGTGACCTAATTTCTAATTTGATCGATGTCGATTAGAAAGTGCGAATCGCTGTAATTTTTTTTCAAAAATGAATTTCCTTTTATTTTTACTTCGAATGAGATTATTTTTTAGAAAGCAGGGCTACCAACTGTTCGTCGATATGTGCGTAGAATTTAGATACAGATGGATACATTAACTTTCCTAATATTTTCTAATGAATCCATTCCACCGTCATCATTATAATTTTCAATATTATTATCAAAGAAATGTTCATAAATTGATAACTTACAGCATTAAAAAGCATTAGTGCAGAAATTTTTTTCAATTTCTGTAAAAAAGTTATAGAACACGATGTAAAAATTGGTCAAGAAACGTTCAAATTCAGACTAAATTTTTAACTAAATATATTCGTTGAATGTAAGGAGCGTGCGAAGAAAAATTTGAGAAAATTTTAAACCATTTTTCAGAAAATCATTATTGAAAGTATAAAAGAATTTGAAAACTGATTTCTTGTGCCAATTTCAATTCAAATCGAAAACCCTCTTACAATTTCTTCATTTTGTTTTTACTTAATAAAAGTATGAAAATTTTAAATTTTGGGACATCATGAGACCTTAATATATCTGAGCTACGAACTCAAAATTTCAGCTTATACGTCAGAATGGATTAAATTTAAAAAACAATTGAAAGTATAAGTTATCAAAAAGCCCACAATATGTCAAAAGGATTAAGCCTGACTTTTTGGACTTGGAAAATATCAGAGATTTGTGACTTTTAGACATTTTTTTGGACTTTTTTGAACTTGGAAGGAATCAGAAAGTAGATATAATGTTTTTTTGATGTTTTGTCGGACATCTTTTATCATAGAATATGGTTTTACTATGAGTAATTCTGCGAAAAACGACACAAAGTTCTCCGACGATCACTGCTAGTCATTTTGTCAGTCTTTAGACGGACGGACGGACACGTCGTGGATTTTATATATATGTATTGATGGATATTCACTGACTGTAAGGAATGTGCAAAGAAAATTTTGAGAAAATTTCATTATCTATTACCTACTTCGAATGAAATTTTACACAGTCAAATAATAAACCCATAAAGTTGAAATTTTTCAAGTCCAAAAATTCATTTGGGTTCTTAAAAATTTTCTAAGTCTAAAAAAGTCTGGCAAAATGTTCGAAAGTTGACGTAATATCGGAAATTTTCCAAATCCAAGAAATTTGCCTTTGCAAAATATCAAAAAGTTACTCTGATTTTTAAAATATTTCAAGTTCCAAAAGTCAATGGAAATCTGAAAATGTTTCCAAGTCTAAAAAAGTCCGACAAAATGTCTAAAAGTCATCGTCGGAGAATTTCGTCAGATTTTTCGCCGAATTACCCATAGTAAAAGCATATCCTATGCTAATATGGAAAAAATTTGAAAATAGCAAAAAATGTTGTTGAAATTGCTACAATTCTGCTAAAAATCAGTAAAAATATTGTAAATGTGGTGCAAAAATCATGAAAGTCGTCAAAAATTTCGTAAAAATTGTAGAAAATAGTGATAAAAGTAGCAATGGCTACAAAATTATGAAAACTGTCAGAAATTTGACTAAGATTGTTTCAGTTTTCATAATCATTTGAAATATGATTAAATCTGCCAAAAAAGTCATAAAAATTGTGTAAAGAGTTGTTGAAATATTCAAAAATTTCGTAAAAATATGCGCAAATACTGTAAAAATTATCAAAAAACTAATGGAAATTGATGGAAAATGTGTGAAAGTTACTGAACTTGCCATAAAAATTCGTGAAAATATTGTCGAAATGAACATAAAATCGTATAAACTGTCTAAAATGTTGTTAAAATTATCAAAGTTGATGTTGACGTAAAAGTATTACAAGAAAAGTCCGAAATATATTTAGTGCATTACTTGTATAATATGTTCAAAAAAGTTTCAAGAAGATGAGACCTGTCCGTTTTAGAAATAAATCATTAGAAAAAAAGAAAAATAGGCCAATGTGTGGTAAATTTTACGAGTTTTTAATTCAATAGGTACATTTTGTCACCTATTCTGCTGGGTATTTAAAACTCAATTTTATGAGTAAATAATTGAAACTTTTTTTGTCCTTTTTCAACTCTTTCAGAATAATTGTTGAAATTTTCATAAGAATAATTAAAAATATATGTGACGAAAATGGCAAAAAAATCATGAAAATCGTCGGCAATTGTCAAAATTTTCGCAAAAATTGGTCAAAATATTGGAAAGACTGACAAATAGTCAATAAAATCGTCGATTATGTAGTTAAAATTGTTGAGAACCTTAAAAGATTATAAAAATTGAAAACTGTCAAAAATTCAGTTGAAATTTCTTAAATTTTCATAGAAAACAGTAAAAAAACAATTTATGAAAAATGAAGATTTTGACCAAAAATTACATTTTCTACCTTGAAATGTCAATTTTTACTTTGAAATCACAGTTTTAACAAAAAATGATAATTTTGACAATTTTGACAAAAAACGACCGTTCATTCACAAGTTGGACAAAAAAATGGCAATTAATAAAAAACACCGATTTTAACCAAAAATGACAATTTTGAACCAAAAAATGACAATTTTGAACCAAAAAATTATAATTTTGGCAAAAAATGACAATATTGACAAAAAATGGTGGTTTCGACCAAAAATGACAAGTTTGACAAAAAATGACAATTTTCACCAAAAACTTACAATTTTGACAAAAAACAACCGTTTATTCACAAGTTGGACAAAAAAATGGCAACTAATAAAAAACACCAATTTTAACCAAAAATGACAATTTTGAACCAAAAAATTATAATTTTGACCAAAAATTCACAATTTGGACAAAAAAAAACAATTTATGAAAAATGAAGATTTTGACCAAAAATTACATTTTCTACCTTCAAATGTCAATTTTTACTTTGAAATCACAGTTTTAACAAAAAATGATAATTTTGACAATTTTGACAAAAAACGACCGATCATTCACAAGTTGGACAAAAAAATGGCAATTAATAAAAAACAACGATTTTAACCAAAAATGACAATTTTGAACCAAAAAATTATAATTTTGACAAAAAATGACAATATTGACAAAAAATGGTGGTTTCGACCAAAAATGAAGAGTTTGACAAAAAATGACAATTTTCACCAAAAACTTACAATTTTGACAAAAAACAACCGTTTATTCACAAGTTGGACAAAAAAATGGCAATCAATAAGAAACACCGAATTTAACCAAAAATGACAATTTTGAACCAAAAAATTATAATTTCAACAAAAAATGGTGGTTTCGAGCAAAAATGACAATTTTGAACAAAAACACAATTTGGACAAAAAAAAACAATTGAAAAATGAAGATTTTGACCAAATGTTAGACTTTCTACCCCTCTAAAGACAACTTCTATTTTGAAATCACAGTTTCGACAAAAATGACAATTTTGACAAAAAACGACCGTTTGGACTAGAAAATTAAAAATGACAAAAAACGATGATTTTGACAAAAAAATGACAATGTTAGCTAAAAACTTTCTACATACATTAAACTCTGAAAATGATGTAAAATTGAGTGTTGTTAAATGACCGATCTACTAAAAATTAAGTAACAAGAAGGACTTCTCAGCCTTCTCAACGTATTTTAATTTTTCTTAAAGACTTTCAATTTCTAAAATTCCAGGCTTTTATCTTGAAATTTCCAAGTCGTTGGTTATTTTTAACGATAAATTTTTCTCAATTTTACTGCAAATCCAGACTGAAAAAAATTTCCCTTTCCAGATTCTAAACAATGGAAACCTCCACCACTGATCCTACGACATCCGAACCATTGGTCAATCTTGAATTAATTGCGGAAAACAATAATGGCAATATGACCGAGAACGATTTCCATTTTGGTTACTTGACGGTAGAATCATCAACCGATGCTCCTCTTCCTTTCGGTTACAGTCATTTCTTAGCTACTGTACGAAGGAATGATTTCGAAGGAACCTTGGTTAACATTGATGAATCGAATGTACGAGGTAATGATTTCGAAGAAGCAAAAAATTTGGTATTTTACGAAAAAATACCATCTTTACAAATGATGACTTCGAGTAAGGTAGCGATCGCGCTGTGGCGTCGAGTAATTAGCTTGGAACGTTCCAAACGTAAAGCAACTTGGTATCCTGCATTCGAATTCGTTCGTACAGAAGACCAAAACGAAGTCTGTAAGCTGATCGAAAGTTTACCAGTGCCTCGTTTGATTCGAGAACAAATCGTGAATTGCCTCGATCTTGTGAGGAGTGAGTTGAACGAATGGGTTCATTATTTTACTCAACATGTCTTTATGACAAAACCTTCATCTCCAGAGAATCCGGTCAAAATGTCCGATTTGATGTTTTGTCATTGGTTACCAAATAGTACAATCGATCATCGTAAAACTGCTTTAAACATGTTGTCCAATCCAAGACTGAGCTTAACAGATAAATTCAAAATTATGTGTAAATATTGCTTCGAAGACGAAATAAATAAATTATCTCCCGGATCGATTCCCGAACGTTTCGTTAAAAAAATCTCATTCGATAAGAACCCCGTAATATATTATTGGCTTTGTTATTTGAATAGAGAGTTGCATAAATTACCCAGAACAAGTGGCCAATCCGTCGAATGTTTTTTGATAACTTGTTTCAATGTGGATACGTGGTCAGCCATCGAGTATTTCTGGGACCGTTTGAGTTTCAACGAACAAGTATCCCAGTCACTGGTACTTCTTAATCGAAAGCCTCAATTTCAAAGGCAATTATTTACCAAAATGGACGAATTCCAGAGAAGTCACGTTCTTTCCACAAAACCATTCGAGATCACTATGAATTTCTGGAGACAAAAGTCTCATGAAAGGTTTACCTATCTGATCTGGCTTCGTATCAAGGATGCAATAACATACGAACAATTTACCAAATTTATTTATGCCTTTTTAATCGAAAGTCTTCCTGATCGCGTTGAAAAACTAAGATATTTGGCGAAAATATGGAGTTCTTCGTCCGATGATTTCATTAATCGAGCTTTAAACTCGATGAAAAATACTATGATAGGATTGCATTCCAAATGCTACGATTCGCCTTGTAATCTCGAATTCCTGTTGACTTTTCTATCTTATGGAACTGTTGAGTTCAGAAAAGCAGTCATGTTCGAGCAAGGAAACAGCCTAGTCTGAAGTCCCGATTTTTTGTAACGCCTAAACGTTGAAACCGCGAAGTACGCGGAGACATGTAAAACA
>FIZU01016275.1:0-21440 GCA_900064475.1 Pseudococcus longispinus | reverse complement strand
AAAGGAAAAAATTCACATTAAAAATGATCTTCCATGATGGCCAATAATTTCTGAACTTCAGATTGGGTCAATGTCGTTCGATTTATTAATTTCAAATCATTTGATTCATGAATTTATTCACATTTTTTTGAGCATAGAATTATCAAATAAATTTCGATTCTACAAAAATTGAAGCAAGAATATTTGAAATTTTATTTATTCAGAAAATTTTAGTTTGAAAACATGATTGGGTAAATTTTAATAGTTTTGAATATTTTTAGCTAAAGAACGACATAGTATTGTTTATTGAAAATGGAAGGTCGCAAATTTAACTGAATTCCTCAACCACATGTATTTACATATTTGTTTTCAAATATTTGTGTTGGGTAAAGGATACCCTTAAGGAAATTTTACAATCAAACACAATTTTTATAGAAATTTTTCTAGAATGGTTGCTCTTCATTTTTATGTTTTTTTTTTGTTTGAATATTTGAAATAAAATTGAATAGAAATAACTTTACGAAAAAAAACGAAAAATTGCCTTCATTTTTATAATTCAATAAAAAATTCATAAGTCGAGAAAGGGAGGGAGTTGGGAAGTGGTAAAATCCTCCTGTTTCCATTAAAGGTCATCCTCTGAGAGGGCTAGAAAAAAAAATTGGAGCTGGGACTTATTCCACGTACTACCCAGCCAGACTCGTTGAAATGTTTCCACGAAGAAAGCATAAATGTGAATTTTGCTCGATTTAGATTTCTGAAATTGATTTCAAATTTTTCTAAAATTTTCTTCATGCTCTAGAATGACTAGAAACCATTTATTTTACATTTTAGGGTATTTTTGAAGTACTCTTTCGACGGATTGAAGTTCTCACCAAATTACCATGACCTAAGACCAATTTGAAAAAACTTCGAATATTCTAAAACGTACTAATATCATCTCTTTACAGTTTTCAGATTGCGTTTGCTTAAAATACCCAAATTCCACCCTAGGCTACGACACTCCAGACATAGACAACAAATTTACAGCCAAAATCGGTTACTGCGATTTCGATTGCAATAATTTCGTATGGTACATAATGATTTTCTCGTTCTTCGTTTTCATTCATTCGACATCCGACGTCGGTAGCATGTTGCTGACCTTACGATGCGTCGATCCTAGAGACAAAGCAATGGCTCTAGGTGTCATACAATTTGCCATCGGATTATTTGGTAAATTACACTAATTTCGATAATTAGCTATTTAATCGTTTTTCGAGAAAATGGCACGAGTATATTAATTTGTGGTATTTTTCGTTCATTAGGTAATGTGCCATGTTCGGTCATTTATGGAGCTGTAGTCGATTCAACGTGTCTCGTCTGGGATATGGTGTGTGATAAAACTGGAGCATGTAGTTTATACGATACTGATGCATTTCGTCATTATTTCCACGGTTTGTATTATTTCCTTTATGAATTAATTTGGTTGTAGGGATGATTCAAGGTGTTTAAATGACACAATCTGAGTTTATTATGCTTCTAATGTCACACAAGTGTGAAGAAATTTGCCAAATTTGAGATTTAAAGGGGTGATATTGACCATTAAATTACCTAAAGTTGAAAGATGAATTGTTGAAGATTTTAAATAATAATGCAGAACCCCTCTCCTCCTCTCAAATAAACCAATTTGCTAAAAAATTGGTTACAACTTCTCTTAAATTAAGTTTCTATCAATTTCCTTTGCTCCCTCACCCTACGAGAGGAAGGTATGGTACTCGGAAAAATTTGAGGAAGGATTTGAAATAAGCTAAAAACTTGAATAACAATTCAAAACCTCATTTTCAAAACATCCAATAATTCTGCACACAACATTTCACCTGTTTCAATCTTATTGGATGAAATTTTGGAGATAACTTTTACTTTCAAATGGAAAACAATAAAACATGATTCAAAAATCTTTTTTTTTGTAGTGAGAAGGGGGGAGAAGTAAAAGGAAAAAGCAAAAAAATAATTTTTACATTCATTTGAATGACCTCTAAAAAATGTTTCGAAAAATGAAAGCAGTATAAAACAGGTTTGTCAAAAAAAAAAATATATCGAAAAAATTTGTCAAAACGAAACAAAATGAAATTACGACACGAAAAATAAAATAAAATAAAACCTCAAAAAATTGAAAAAAGGTTTGAAATAACAAAATAATTTCGTTATTTTTCGTTTCGTTTCAAACTAAAATCTTTTCCGTGAAAATTGCGCTCAAATAGGGGCTCTCTGAAAAACTCTTTAGGAAAAAATGAAAAAAGTTTGAATTTTAATGGAAACGAAAAAAGAATTTCTTGAATTTTGATTACCCTTGTGGGTTGTATTAGAATAACCTGACGAAATAAAAATAAAAAAATAAAAATAAATAAATTCAGAGAAAACAAAAACAAAAAATCAAGAAAACCTCAAAACGAAATAATGTAATAGCAAAAAAAAATTCGTTAGTGCAATCCTGGTATAAAATGGCCATCATTCAGTTAGAAGGATGGGGACTGGAACGGGATGAAAACGAATGAAATTTCAGCACATTGATGGTAGTGTTGAAAAACTAAAACTAAAATGGAAAAACTGAAATTCTAGCTCAAACTCAAAAAAAAACGAACTGAAATGAATTTTTCATTTTCTGTTCAGTTCTTTGTGCATTTTTGATATTTTTGAATGGAAATAATGCCTTATTTTTTTCACATATTATATTTTTCAACATTTTTTTCCTCTCAAAATACAATTTTTCGCAATTTTTTCGTCTGAAAAATGCAAAATTTTCAGAACTACAAAAAAAAGGTCTCATTTCTTTCTAGAATTCTTCAATTCCACCTCAACTTTTCTTTTTATTCTTGAGAATGCAATTTAGTCATTGTTGAAAGAATGGAAGCTGCCCAGTGCTCTTCTAAATCTCCATATAATTGATAGTTGAAAAAAAAACTGAAACTGAAACAACTCCTAATGGTTTTCGGATTCTAAAAAATGGACATCCTGTACAATTTTTAATTTTCTGGAGATTCTGTTCAAGTTTTTGTTCTTTTTTGTTCTATTTTGACCAACACTAACTTCCAATCAAAAATTAATTGATTCTATAATCTTAATCAAAGAATATTCCCCACTTTCTTTCATTCAACCGATTTTCGAAGCATTCTTCGAAATGAAACTCATTTCATTGGTACATATGAAAACATGCAACGATCCGATATAAAATCGAAAATTGTGAAAAAATGTTCAATTTTCAAAATCCAAAAAAATTATCAGTTGAGAAAACCAAGGTTTGCATCTGTTTTGACTAAAAAATTCTTGAGTCATGTCTTCAAGTTTTCTTGAAATCAACCTGAGATTCTGAAACTTGAATACTCTTAATGTGATTAAAGAGTATTCTAGATGTGTCTGCCTCCCCTCCAAAATACTCATTAGATATATTGAATTGGAAAGTTTTCATTTTCATCGTCATCATCACCTTTCCCCCTTCCCCCTTTCACAAACCGTCCACTCTGGCCTTGAAGACAGAGCTGGAAGTAATTAAAATGAATTAAAGGGGCTCATCAAACAAATTATCTGTTAATCTTTGCTCTTCTTACTTCAATCAAATGTTGACTTGATATTCTACAGGGTGGTTTTAAAAATGGAAAAAAACCTTTTTACTGCGAAAATTTCGAAAACTAAGCCCCCTAGAAAAAAAAAGAATAGGTTATAGAAGAAAGAAAATTTCAAGCTCTACAATTTTCATCCCTTGCATTTTTTTCGTGGCACCCTTAGTTTGGCCAAAAAATCCATGTTTATGAAAAATTTACGAAGTCAAAAATTTTCAAAAATGAAACAACTTTGATTTCAAAAATCTCGAAAACCAAGCCCCCTAGGGAAAAAATTAATAGTTCATAAGAGAAAGAAAATTTTAAGCTCTGCAATTTCCATCCCTTGTATTTTTTTCGTAGCACCCTTAGTTTGACCATAAAATCGCTTTTTCTCTAGGTGGTTTAGTTTTCGAGATTTTTGCAGTCAAAATTGTATTTTTGAAAGTGTAGACTTCCTAAATGTACCATAAAAATGGATTTTCTGGCCAAACTAAGGGTGCTACGAAAAAAATACAAGGGATGAAAATTGTAGAGCTTGAAATTTTCTTTCTCTTATGAACTATTAGTTTTTTTCCTGGGGGGCTTAGTTTTCAAGATTTTTGCAGTCAAAGTTGTTTCATTTTTGAACTTTCATTAAATGTGGATTTTCTGGCCAAACTAAGGATGCTACGAAAAAAATACAAGTGGTAATAATTGTGGAGCTTGAAATTCTCTTTCTCCTTCGAACTAATAGTTTTTTTTTCTAAGAGGCTTACTTTTCGAGATTTTTGCAGTCTAAGTAATTTTTTCCAATTTCAAAATCAAAGACTTGATAAATGGATCACCTTATAAATACTTTGCAGTGATTTCATTTTTTATCTCGAAATTGAGCTAAAAATTAGCATAGAATATACCCCTCCCCCAATCAAAATTTCGAATTGAGCAAACTTTCATATAATTGTGTGGTAATTATCAAAGTCCTAAAAATATTCATTTCATTATTTTCAAAAACCCTCAAGATATTTTGATGGGCTGATGATCTCTTGACCGAAATTTTCGTATCTATTTTCAGGAACGACGAGTGCTATCATGTTTTGCGCCTTCATAGTAGATCTGATCGTCTGGTAAAAAGCAGATAACATCAACTTCGGTACCGACGAACCGTTACCACAAACTCAAGAAGAAGAACTGACCCCAATTGCCGAAAAAACCTGCTGCGAAAATGATAAAAATTAACCCCCCTCGATGGCTGGGATTAATTCGAGACATCTCGAACGCGACTCTTGTAAGTACAAATCAAGAAAACATGTTAATTAATTTGCATACCCAACGCCTTGAAAAATCACCGTATTTGCGGCGCAAAGTATGCAATTTAGTTAACGCGAATCGTATTTACGGCTATAGATATGCAATCCGTCTAACTAATAGTATACCTTACCCCTTTCAGATGACGTATTTCGATGGTTCATCGATTAGTAGGCGAATTCGACGCGGTCGTTTACATTGGACTGATTATGTTAGATTAATTGATAATATTTTATTAAGCGAATTCAAGTGTGATATCAGCTCAAGACATCACTTTGATTTTCTTCTTATTTTTTTTTTTGTTTTAGTACAAAATGTTAATGCGCTTTCAAGTTACCCATTGCGTATTGTTGTAATTGTCTTTTTTTTTCTTTCTTTTTTTTAAAATTTCCATACCGGTTATGCAAACGTGACAATACTTGAACCCTTTATTATTTTTATTTTTTTGTTATTATATTATTTTAATTAAATTTATACGAATCGTTGACTTATAGCGCTGGCATTTAAACCGAGTGGTAATTTTCAAGTATTGTTACCACGAAAATTGCATATAAATTCGTAAATACGTGTATTACGATTAATTACAATACCACATAAGTGGGGATCGTTTGGAAGTGAGAATAGCTTCATCGGAGAGATTGTTCGAATACATTCTTAGTATGCAGATTGTTCCTACACTTTTTTTTTTACCCTTAATTGAATGTTTATTTTTTTTCTTGTTTTATACGTGTATTTTTTTTTTCTTAGAAACATTTTAATTTTTAGTCTGGTCAGCGAATACGGTTTCCAATTGTTAACTGGATAAGAATTATACATAATAGCCTCGTTACACGAATCTGAATACGTTGACCTAGTGTAATTAAGATCTTTTAACGAAATTATGTCAATTTTTTCTCTATTTACATACGTTTGACTCGTTTTATTAATTTCTTTTTGAATATGTTGTTGTTTTAATTTATTTTTGTTTACGTATATGATTTTTTTGTTTGTAATGTTGAATTAATTTTTTTCATTTACTTTGCCGAATACGTAGAACATAACGAATGAAACAAACCGTCTTCCTGGATTTATGTATGTAATTTCTACCCCTCAGCCACTTTTTTAATTTTACCCCCCATCGTTCTCTCATGCAGCCTTACCACTCAGTAACATGGTTAAAAATTGTTTTGTGATAATTTTCTAATTGTTATTATTTATAAATGCTAGTCAATACTACAAAGGAATTAATAAACAAAACGGGTTGTAAAAACAACATTTATATCAAAGGCGAACATTTTTATCGCTTTTTTACTTTATATAATTATTTCTAATATTTTTTGTATATTTTGTAATGTGATTATACTGTGTATACTTTTCCTTTTTAATTTTTTTTCGTATTTTTTTTTCTTTTATATTGTGTTGCGTAGATGTGTTAATTTTAATAAAAATTGTGTTTTTAACGCAGATTTTGTGAGTTTTTTCCCCCCACCCTTCGTTAGAAAAATAAGATTGGTAAAAAAAACTGTTTATTAAAAGATTATACAAAAGTTAAATAAAGAACAAACAACGTAGGTAGAATAAATTATACATTCGTTATTTTCGACACTGTTGTTACGAATGAGCTGAATTTTGTTCGAAAGTTTTTTTTTATCACCTGTAAAAATAAATTGAAATTAATTTTAATTCATTGATCATTGAAAATTTTTTTTTAGGAAATTTGAATAAAATTTAATCTAAAATGTTATTTAAAAAATCAAATTAATTACCTTATTTTGATAGTGTCATTGGCTTTTTCTCTGGAAGTTGGCAAGAAGAGAATGATCGATTTTTATGACTTCAGTATCTTAGCATCTGTAAAAAAAAAAAAGAATTAATAGACTATACAAAAAAATTCATTTAATCTGGCAATCAGTCAATAGCTCATTAATTTTATGAATTAAGAAGGAAATTGGTGGATAAATTTTACCCCCCCCCCCTTTCCACTGCTTCTCTCTGATTTTGTAATTCGATAATTTTCAAGTAACAATGGTAACATTTTTGGAACCCCTGAAATAGGAATGAAGAAAAAACCCTCACCTCGTATGGTGCCATAGAGTAAAAGTATGAATATTGCGTAAAAAATTTGCTCAATTTTGAAAATTGGTGAGTATCATTTAAATTTTAAACATTTTAATTTATTTTCAATTTTTGAAATTTTCATAATATTTCAAATTCGGAAATTGGTAATGGATATTTTCTGTTTCAAAAAATTTATTAATTTTAAATTTTGAGAATATTTACAATTTTTGATTTTGAAAATTTTTGTCGATGTTATTTTTGGATTTTATAAATAAATCTGAAAAATTTGGGTAATGAAAATTTTTTGTTTTAAAAAAATTTGATAATTCATGATTTTGAGAATTTTTAATTTTGAAAATTTTTGACCTCGTCATTTTAAATTTCAAGAAAATTTGATGAATTTTTAATCTGAAAAACATTTATGATTTTGAGAATTTTGAGAATTGTCAATTTTGAAAATTTTCGTCATTTTGCCATTTTATTATTAATTTTGATCAATTTTCAATTTGAAAAATCACGATAATAAATTTTTTTATTCAAAAAATTTGAGCATTTTTATTTTTTGGGAATCCTGACATTTTTCAATTTCAAGAATTTTAATCAATTTTAAATCGGAAAAATCAATTAGACCTAATGAATATTTTCTGTTTCAAAAATGAGAATTTTGAGAATTGTCAATTTTGAAAATTCTCGTAATTTTTCCAAATTTGAACATTTTTATTTTGAAACATCTTGACAGTTTTCAATCTCAGGAATTTTAATCAATTTTAAATCTGAAAAATCAATTAAAATTTTCTGTTTTAAAAAATTTGGTAATTTATGATTTTGAGACAATTTTTTGGTTTTGAAAATTTTGGCCATTGTCATTTTCTAATTTCAAGAAAATTTAATCTCAATTTTCATTCTGAAAAATCTTTATTGATTTTTTTCTGTTTCAAAAAATTGTAAAATTTTCATTTTTGAGAATTTTGACATTTTTTTCAAGTTTAATAATTTTGATAAATTTTAATTAAATCTAAAATATCTTGGTAATGAATTTTTTCTGTTTCAAAAATTTCTTTAATTTTCATTTTTAAGAATCCCAACATTTTTTAATTTGAGGAATTTTGATCAATTTTAAATCTGAAAAATTTTAATAATGAATATTTTCTGTTACAAAAAATTTTATAATTTATGATTTTGAAAATCTCGAGAATTTTAAATTTTAAAAATTCTTGTAATTTATCAATTTTTGATTTAAAAAATTTTCATAATGAATTTTTCATGTTTAAAAAAATCAACTGATTTTCAATTTTGAAATTTTTTATTTTAAAAATTCTTGTGATTTTTCAATTTTAGGAATTTTTATCAATTTTTGATCTGAAAAATTTTGATACATTATTTTTTAGCCGCATTTATTATTTTAGTCTTGTTAATCATTATATTTATTAAAAGGTCCACACTTATATAACCAAGACTGTTTGTAATGGTTCTTCCACCCCCCTCCCCCCGCTTCTATTTTTTTCACTCCATACGTTTCGAAAACCCAACCATTCTTTATAATTGTCCTTCCACTTGAATTACCTCATACTTTTCCACCAAATTCAAATAATGATCAATTAACACTACAATAAACCACAGAATTTTCCACTTACGGTGAGCTGCTGCCATATGAAGTAGCTACTGAGAAACTGGGCGAGTATCCAGCACTGGCGAAACTTCCAGCAGACGCGAAGCTACCGGCTGAAGCAACAGGGTAAGAAGAATAACTAGGGTACGATTGGTAAGCGGGTGCAGCGATAACGGCGGGTTGAACAGCAGGAGCAGCATAGATGGGTTGTACGTGTTGTACAGCAGGGGCAGCGTAGACGGGTTGAACGGGCACAGCAGGTACGACAGCAATACTGGGTTTAGCGTAAATTGGTTCTTCGACGACGTAGCTTTTGTGAATAGGGTATCCATAACCACCTCCGTAGCCACCGCCATATCCGCCACCGTAGCCACCACCGTATCCGTAACCACCTCCGTAACCGAAACCGCCGCCGTATCCGTATCCACCATCGTAATAACCACCATGGTGTTTGAATTTAGATAAAGCAGCACCACCGATGATGCCAGCTCCAATAGCTCCGGCTCCAAGAGCTCCAGCGCCGATGACTCCGGCACCGATAACTTTGGCAGCTCCTAAACCGCCAAGAACGGCGGCACCTTTGGCCAATCCTAATCCCAAGAGTAAACCTCGTTTTTGTCTGTTTGCGCCATCATTTTGTGTGTTTTCTGCGAGTATATCAAAATCATCGTATTCCAAGTTGGAAAAAAAAGACAGCTAAAGATAACAAATAAACCTACTCACCTTTTTCTTGGGAAATTGGTTGAGCTAAGCAGACAGCTGCCAAAAGTACAACACATAGGATAACTAAGTATTTCATTTTGATTAGCACTTGGTTTTTTTGGCTAAAAAGGCTAAGAACACAAAAATCGGTTAAGATCACGCAAACACACCCCGGCGACGTCTCGAGTTCGAATGAGGTTGGTAAAAACCAAATGTAGAATTAATATTTATAAAAAGAAACCGAGCGGTGCGAAGTTTTCTTCCAAGCATCTTTTTTTTTTAGCGCAAAAGTAAATTCGGAAAACCGGTTTGGATTTTTGTACTCCTCAAAGTGCACAAGTTTGGAGGAATATAGAAGAGGCATTAGCAGTTTATTGGTAATTGGTATAGCGCTGTAAGGTCAAGGGCGTTTCATTTCGTCGAACTAGCGTAATTCATTTTTACACTTTTTCGATTACATAATAACGCATTCCTTTCACCGAATTTCAGGATGTACGAGTAAAATAGTAAATTCTCTGCTTTTTTTTTTCTTCTTAGATATCTGTAAATATGTAAACTCGCCCTGGTAGCTTTTTTTCTTCGTTTATTTTAATGACATGCTTCTTTGCGGAGAGCCAACATGCCCGATGATTTGTGTAACGCTGTCAGGAATAGATAATAAATGCACGATTTTGCCCTTCTCTTGTTTTTCCAGTGGAAGTGTAGAAAAAAATCGGCTGCGATGAGTTGTTGATTCACGTAACGTAACATTTTACCTATAAATGAAAGTAATTATTTACCCGCAGCCTATAATTTTTTACTTAATTTACATCGAATAATACTTAATTTGTATTAACGTATAACGGTGGTTCTTAGAGTAAATTATCTACACCTATTAATATGGATCAGAGTTTAATTTAAACGGATCTTCGAATTTCAGCCAAAATGTAAGATGTGAAATTTGGCAAATCTTCACTGGTTAGTTCGGAAATCTTGATACAGAACGAAGACGTCGAATTTTTCAAACTGTCCATTACCGTCATCGTTGAAGAATGCGTTTCGCTGTTTGTTTTAACTATACCGATCGTTAAGTGCATCTGAAAAACGTCAATCGAGGTTTTTTACTTGGTTTTCCATTTAAACAATGGGTAAATGTTTGTACTTATACTATATTCCAGACAAACGTATGTAAATATTTACTTTGCTTATGATTTACTCACCGAAATTACCGATAATGGTGGGTTTTTAAGAACAAACCGAAGGATTCATTATGTACAGATTTTGAGTTTTTAAAATGAATACTCATTCACGTTTGTTATCAATCAAAATATTCAAAATAATCAACATTTTTATCAATTTCAATTAATTAAAACAAAAAAAAAATTAAAAATTAAACAAACCAATTAGGTCAAAGTAAACAAATGGCATGCACCAATCAGATGTCTCGAATTGTAAAATAGGTAAGAAAAGTAGGTAAAATATTAGCTTTTCATTGGTTAATTTGTTCACACGTGACATCATTTTAATCATTAGCCCCTGTTTACCCCTCTGTTGGCCCTATGGTTTGGGGAGTCCATTTTTAATTTATTCAAAACTTCGAGACATCTAATTGGTTCATGCCATTTGTTTACTCTAATCTAATTGATCCGTTTAATTTTTAATTTTTTTTTTTAATTAATTGAAATTGATAAAAATGTTGCTTATTTTGAATATTTTGATAACAAACTTGAATGAAAATTCATTAGGTACGAGAATAGAACCAATTGCAATGTGCATTCTGCAACTATTTGTTCAATTTGATCAACTGTGACTACCAGATCATACTAACAAATCCATCGAACAACGTCGCCTATGAATCATCGAAAATTTAAGCAAAAAATGAAACACCCGAGAGAAGTAATATCAAGAAGATTTAATTTATTCAAACAGGTAACACCTTCAAATACATAAAGAAATAGTCATAAGTTTAATTCAAACTAGATCAGAAAAAGTCAATAAAAAATATCGTACGATTAAACAAGAATTGATCACTATTCCGGAGTTTTTCCAATAAAATAATATAAACACTACACGTGGAATTTTGATTCGTATTAATTATAGCGAAGGTCTTATATAATATTAAAATAATTTCTCTTTCACCTTTTTTTTTTTTTATTGCTGTACCTATAGAATGTATCAGCATCAATTTATCCATAAATTACCCATAGAATTTTGATCGCCGTTTGTGGAAATGGAAAAGTACCTAACGATACCGGTTACATTTATGCCTTGATCTTGGAAAAAATCCGAGCATAGGTACGAGTAGGTGTATTTTAACTAGATAAGTCTTAGCTAGCTAATGTAGACATTACGAAAAAAAAATAGAATCTTTGGCATATTACAAGACCATCGTATATCGTTCAACGTATACGATCATTCATCAATTGTATAGCAATAAAAAATACCTATTTGTAAATTTAAATTTTGGTACATTTGAACTAATCGACTTCTAACCTCTACGATAGCTTTGCACAGGACTTTCACCCCCATACAGGACGGCGTGACTACTGGCTACTCCACTTCTTCCATTACTGACACTGTTGGCTATGACCGTGGAACCTGGTTTTTCTTTGTATGGTGCGCTAATCTCTTCTTTGTACGATTCAGGATTCTGTCTAGATGGGCCGGATGGGTTGGATGGATACGAGCCTAGTACAATTGGGAACCAAGCATTAAACGAAGCCGACGAGCTACTTTTCGATCTACCTTCGTTTTCTGTTGAAAAAAAGTGGTGTTTTAGTGGTCGATATTTTTTTTTTTGAAAATTTATCTTTTCTTTAACCTTGAATTTTTTATGCTTACCTTCAGCATCTTCTTCTTCTTCGATAGGAGCCGGATTTACGCGATTGGGTTTCTTTTTAGGTTTTTTCGCCGGTGCTGGTGGAATCGGGTTTGCATTGGCACCATATCCATTCACAGGTGTGATTTCTGCAGGTGGTGTTAGGTTTTGCGACGGAGATGGGATTTTGCGGTCGTCTTCGTAACCGTTTACCGAAGGAAATTCAACGCTGGGTGGATAATTGTACGACGAGTCACTTTCGCCAGATGGTAGATAAGATGTGTCTTCGTGCCCTTGCCCTTGTGCAGCGTAATTGGAAGATGGCGGAGGTGGCGACGGCACTGGTGGCGATGGTATGTATCGGTAATAAGATGGGAAATAATCGGCGCTGGTGGCAAAAGCTGATAAGCCGGTGTTTGGATTAAAGCCACTGAATGTGAATGCTCTATTGGGCGTACGTTTTAATCTCACTAGTATGATCGGTTCTGCAAAATTAAATCTTTTTTAGGCACTGGTTACCTACGTCGCACGTGTCAATAAAAATAGATACATGGATGGCCGGATGCCTATTTAATAGCATCGTGTTGTCAATGAAGTAGCCAGCGGCGATTCCATTTAAGGAACGCGATAGCTGACATGTTGTAATTATCTTGTTACGCCCATACCCTTCGAGTTTATCAATGAATTATGCTAATGGATTTCGTTTTAAATTCTAGTACAGGTAAATTAATTCATTACTTTTAATTTTTTTTTTCGTAAAATGGGACCGAGTAATCCGTTTTATGAATTTATAATACAGGTAATTAGGTATGGATTATTAAATTGTGACACGTAGGAATTATTTCAATCCGGAAAATGGTTGTGGAGGAACGAGGAAATAGAAAATTAATTAAGGAAGAGGAAAAATTGAAATTTTTTCAATCGAGTAAGTGACTGTATTTTATTAGAATTTTTTTTATAAAGTATTTATAGATTATGCCAAGAAAAAATTGAAAGAAAATTACAATTAAATTAGATGACAAATTTATTTTGGATGATTTGGTTTAAAATTTTCTTACACTTTCTTTTATTCAAAAAAAAAATCAAAAAGAGGTAAAGGCTATTCTTCTAAATTTATTTCGGTTAAAAATTTTAAAAAAAAATTGAAAAAAATCACAAATCGAAATGAATATTTACCAGCATTATGATCCAAAGTAACCGGTTTCAATTCGACAAACGCAATATAACACCCGAAAAACAAAATTTTAAAAACCGCGTTAAACATCGCCATTTCGAACAATACGTTGATATAACAATCGAGTCTCGAAAAGTCAACAATCAGAATTGAAATAACTACCGTGATTAACAAAGGTACCGTTTATAAAGCCTTCGGATGATCGGTTATAGTCAATGAAGAAAATATTTCAGCCGCCAACTTCACCACCACTGCAAGTACCTGAACGGAATATGAAATTCGCAAAAGATATCAACTATGGATGTAACGTTTTTCTCACGAGCTTGACTCATTCCCTATTCTATGACCATCTTTTATTTCGAAACCGTTAAAAATTCTCGGTAAAATAAAAATTTTGAAGTACCCTTACGCGTTATGAATTTTTCGTCGAACAAAAGAGGCAGCAAAAAAGAAGTAAAATTTTCATCATCGTTGCGATTAAAAATGCAGTCTCGATTTCCAAGTTTTAATGTTTTATTAATTACGCAATGTACTTACACGATGCATTCTATTTTTTATTTGGAAATCGATCAAGAAAACGTTACCTAAAGCGTGGTGAACTTTAACAAGTATTAATTACTTGTAGGCTGGTAGCGGTTTTGATTAATTAGGTAAATGTAGCCGGAATATTGATGGCATGATTATAGGCTCATCGTGTGAAAAATTTCGTCCATTGATTATCGTAGGCAGTACTTCGTTCAGGCCAATTGAATGAGCCTACGATTGTTCTGATTTTATCTGCTCAACTGGCGGAAATTCGATACTTATCTAAAAATACGATAAACTAAGATGTCGTTTAATTCAGGTTTAGTCTTTGTTGTTAATGTCCATAGGTGTTTATTTGTCTGATCCTCGTGCTACCTAATGATGTAAGTTTTTAAATGAAGCACGTCTTAACACCTTTTAGCTATATCTGTGTTTTGTTATTCGTCCTCCGAAGTTTATTGATTTACTTTTCTTTGTGCTTGATCGAACAATAGAAAAAGGAAAAGGTCTATTGGAATTGATACCTTAGGCAAGTTTAGATTGCTTTTTGTTCGTATGTTGCTCTGTTTCGTAATTGTAAAGTTAATTGTGGTTCTTTACAGTTTGATGATTATTTGTTTTGTTCGTGTTTCCGAAATATGTTTCATGTATTGGAATCAAACAACTTCCATTAATTATGATTTATCATTTTATTGAACACCTTTTTTACTTGATTTTCGATAATTACAAACAGAAATTCGTTATAAGAATATGAAAATCGTGATAATTTAATCATAAATCGTTGTTGATAACCTTAGTTTGTCGTGAAGTGATGAAATAAAAAAAAATAAAAAAATGTCGCCCTGATTTTAAAAAAAATTTTTATCAGTAGCCAATCAGAGATCGGGAAATCGTAAAAAGGCGAATGTGTAATTTGACACGTCCGACATTTGCGTTTGACACTTTTGAGTTGCGTATTTTTACAAATTTCATATTTTTTTCGTTTTTTACATACATAAGTTGCTATTGCTAAGATCCGGATCCAGATTCCAGATCACTTGAGGGATTTTTAGCACAGGATATGCTTTTCCTATGGATAGGTAATCTTGCGGAAAAAATGACGAAATTTCGTCACGCTGACTTTTAGACATTATGTCAGACTTTTGTGGAATTGGAAAAATTTTCAATCAGCAAAAGCATATCCTATGTTTAATAGTTTCATGGGTAGTATGGAAATGGCGGGGACTTTTAGGACTTTGAAAATTATCAGAAAAATTTCCATTGACTTTTTGAGCTTGAAAAATTTCAAAGATAATGCTGACTTTTAGATATTTTGGTCAGACAAACAATTTAAATTTTTAGAAAATTTCAGAAAGAATGCTAACTTTTGGAAATTTTATCAGACAAGCCACGACAAAATATTTAGATTTTTTTAATTGAAAAATTGACTTTCACACATTTTGTCAGACTTTTTTGGACTTGAAAATTTTTAAGAAAGTTCAAAATAAAATGAAATGAAAGTCACCGCCATTTCCATATTACCCACGAAACTATAGAACATAGGATATGCTTTTGCTGATTGACAATTTTTTACAATCCAAAAAAATCTCACAAATATTTCTCAAAGTCAGTGGACATATAATAATTTTTCAAGTGCAAAAAAATCTGACATAATGTTAAAAAGTCAATGGAAATCTGATAATTTTTCCAAATCCAAAAAAGTCTGACATAATGTCCAAAAGTCATATTTCCATTAAATTACAGGTAATTTACCTCATTTTGAATTCTTTACATTACCTCGGTAATTTATGCAAAAAAATATGCCCATTTTAGCCATTTTTTACTTAAAAAAAGGTCAAAATCAAATATTTTTTACAAATTTTTGAAGAAATCACAAAAAAGGATCATAAATTTCTTAAATTGCCATTAAATTACCATTGGTAACTTTCTGGAAATATCCAAAAAATAAATTACCGACAATTTCACATCCCAATATGGAAATGATGGGACTTTTTTTTTTAGTTTCATGGGTAGTATGGAAATGGCAGGGACTTTTGTTTTAGATTTAGATTAGATCCAACCTGAGAGATCTGATCTACAGATCCGAAAATCACTCCTCACCCTCAGTCAAATTTTGAAGATCTTAAATCTTTGTAATTTGTACATTTTATAGTGATCTGATCTATGATAGATCAATCGAAACTCAAGAATCTTTGATTTAAAATTCTCAAAATATGGATCTTCGGTTGAAAGAAACTGAGCTTTTTTGGGATCTTTATCTTTTTTTGGATCTATATCTTTTTTTGAAATTGATTGATTGAGAAGATCAAGATATTGAAAAATTTGGAATCCAAAATCTATATCTCCTCAATTAATCAATTTCAAAAAAAATATGAAAATCCAAAAAAAGATAAAGATCCCAAAAAATCTCAGTTTCTTTTAACTGAAAGTCCATATTTTTAGAATTTTGTAAAGATTATAGATCAGATCATTACAAATTACAAAGATTTAAGATCCTCAAAATTTGACTGAGGAGTGATCTTTAAAGACGAAAATATAAACTTGCAGAACTTATAAAAATACGCAACACAAAAGTGTCGAATGCAAATGTCGAACGTGTCAAATTACACGCTCGTCCCTGAACTTAAAAAAATTTCTTATCAGTAGCCAATCAGAGATCAGGAAAACTTGAAAAGCACAAAAAAACATTTTTAGTTCAGTGTTACTACTTGATAAAAAAAATTTTATTTATCAGTATTTTTTTTTAATTTATTGATTTTCATGTAAAACACCGATTATTTTATTGTTTTATTAATCAAAATGGAGTCAAAAACAAAATACTTGATGATAATTGTTAATTATTATTCTTATAATTATCTATTTATTACGATGCTAACTGATTAACTAATGTATTATGAAGAAATAAACTGTTTCAGTGGGACCTTTCACGTACAATGGCGTTTGAAAGATAGGACCATAAAATGAAATCAACCGCAGCTTGTTATATTCAAGATTCAAGTGTTACAAGTAAGACGATTAGGTTTGATTAATTTATTCCGTATTTTTGGCGTAGATAAAATCTACCTTATACATTATGTTATTTCATTTCCTATGCAGCCGTTCATCATCTTGTTTAGTGCATTCAACGATTCGACCTACGTATATCTCTAGACAAACCTATTACAATTCTTGAAATCATCTTCATTTCGACCATCCAATTCACCAAGACTAATATCCAGTTCAACAATTACAATCACGTACTCGTTTTGCGTCATTTAATCGTTCGTTGCGTCATAATCGATAAATCGAGCATTTGATTTCCGATTATGGTATTTATAGAATTAAAACAAAAAAAACATTTACCGGTTGCAACGCGCCGGTATTTCATTAAACATTCTACAACTATAATATAATTTTTATTCCGTCAACATTCGTCAGTTAAAATATATATTTTGGCTAGGTTCGACTTTTCGGGCGTGTTAATAGCACGTGTGCTTTAAAAATTATGCATTGTGCATAGTTGGTTACCTTCTAACTTGATTCTATTTTGTTGTATTTTTTCAAACGTAATTTTTTTTGTACTTTTATAGAATACATGGGTATATTCGAAGCTATATGTCACTTCTGGAATGACATAATGTTTGATTAAGCACCGGTATACATCAATCAGGGTCAATCTTTAAACTTTCTCTGGTACCTTGGTTCGTTTCACTCTTCAATACCTTCATGCGGTGTGTGGAATTACGTCGTTGTTGCTGTTAATGGAAGTTTTTTGCGCATATATTCACTAAGTACAATACTGGTGTTACGCGTCGTTGGTGAATTTCATGTTATTAAAAATTTACCGAGTAAGTTGATTAGCGTAGTTGTGAAAAAGGTGATTTTGGGATTAACATTGTGTAATTTTTGGATCTGTGCAGGGTTCGTATTAACTTATGATTAATTGGGTGTAATCGAATGGTGAAACTGGGTAGGTATTTGGTATTGATATATTACTAACATTGGGTATCAAGATATCGATTTTTTGATAGTACGTGTTTGGCATTCATTGTATTCTTAGATATAGGTATTTTTCTTTGAAATTAATTAAGTAGTCCTTCGCAGAAAATTAATTCAAAAATGAAAATTTAGTACAGGAATAATGTTTAGTTAAGTTTTCTTTGTTCCAATGTCTAAATAGTGCTGTACTGACTTGAAATTATCTCAATCGATGAGTTTTGGATCGATTTTGCCACAAATAATGTTCCCAGCTGGGTATTAAATTGAGTTCGAAGAGCATCAATTTGGTTAGTTTTTATTGGTACCACCTCCTAGTATATTACAAAACAGAGGAGAAAAAAAATGTTCCAACATATTTAATTTCCAATTTGTCTTCGGATGTGGGAACCGGATCTTCGACTTTGCGACATCTTATTGCACGTGTTCTTTCAAGTCAAAATTAATAGTTTATGTAAATTTTATTTTATTTTATTTTTTTGCTAATCTTTGGTGTGTGAATCAAATTGAAAGAAAAAAAGAATAACTTGTACGTATCTTTATTCTATACCTCTTCAGTTATAGAATTTTTTTCTCTGTGGTATAAAATTTTTAACAGTTTGGAAAAACGTCGCTGGGATTATAAATTTTCGCCTTCGAATAATTAGTCTTTTCTGTCACGTAAATTGTTAACATCGTTCTACTGGTTATTGTGTCTCAAATGACAGTCTATAGAGATACATTGACAAAACGTTGTAACCATGTAATGGTTAATGGCTCGGGTGTGAATTAAAATTACAGATATTTCAACTGGTGTTTGTATAAGCTAAGTAATAATTGCGTAGGTCTACACGTACGCAATATTGCGTTCACGTATGTAAGATTTATCTTGTACTTTGTATAATATTTCACACTACGAGCCTCAGGCGAGATGATTCGACTCGTCTGCGGATACGAAACTGACCAGTGGTCGTACTCGTGAGCTGCGAACACGTGTGAATCATCGATAAATGCTCGGAATATAAATTACGCCGGAAAGAAAATTTTAATATTATGTTTAGAGAATGACAAATTTACCTATGGTTACTTTGTATGGTTGTTGCAGATTCGGCAAATATGAAGATCGCACCGGTATTCGTGTTTTATGCGACTCTCTTGGCTGTAGTTTGCTTCGATTGCATAGCTGCACAGACTGCGTCGAGTAATGGTACGAGGAAGTTGCAGATTACAGAGAATGCCAATCCTCAAGGTGAAAAATTGTCGCATATTTTTTATGCAGTTAGATTAGATAATGTGGAGAGTTCGATGTGGCAGTATTCGAGTGGTTTTTCGTTTCGAAGCTTGTGGTAGTGCCCCTGGTAGGTTGAAGTTGGCAAACATTCGTACGGTGGTATTGAAATTGATGCAAATTTTACGGATTGGTGAAATTAAAACTGTCTGTTTGACTTCGATCCCCTCCCCTGGCTTGACTGGAACTTGGAAATACAAGAAAGAGCATGTCGATGGCATTCAAAAATCAAATTTTGATTTTCCGTAGGGTTTAATTTTAAAATAATTTTAATTGATGAATTTTTGAAAAATTTTGTGACCAAAATTTTTGATTTTAGAAGATGAATACTTTTCAAGCCCAAGAAATGAAAACTTGATTTTTTTGATGTACTTGTGAATTTTCGATTTATTACTCTGGAGCCTCCAGTGAAAATTAAATTAGAAAAAAATTTCGTTCTTCACCACAAAAAATAGAAATAAATTAGATTAATTGTAAATTCGATTATTGACACGTCTGGATTTTACAATTGTGATTTATCACAAATTCCAGCTATTTCGGAGCCTCTGGCAAATAAATTTTCTTCATTATTTTCAAAAATGGACCAAAACGATCTTTAAAGGGTCAATTTTTGTTGAATGCAAATTTTTCGAACCCATTTTTCGTATTTTCCAACTTCACTAGAGGGTCCAGCAAAAAATTGATTATTTATGTATCAACAATTCCACATTGAAAAAAGCTTGTGACAGTTTCTTCGGATTCTCCCAATGGACCGATTTTGACAATTTTTTTTTGACGGGTAGATGTGACATCACTCATCAAACCATCGAGGTCCACAAATATCAAAAATTTTGCCATTTTTTAAACATAATACGTAACGATAATTACGAGTAGAAGTGTTATCAGCATTGAGGTTCAAAAATTTTTAAATTTGAAACCAAAAAAATCAAAACTGTCATTTTTTAAAATTTTTTTACTTTTTATAAAAAAAAATCAAATTTTGTAATTTTTGACATGGATATATCTTAAGAATAGGAGGGGAGGGGCGATGCAATCCAAAAATGTGTGCTTAATTTTTTGTCCATTTTTTCTTCACATTTTCTTCACTTTTTTTCAACTTTTCAATATTTTTTAAAAACTGCATTTTTTGACATATTTTTTCAAATTTTTTGAAAATATTTTTCAAATTTGGGTCAAAAAAATCAAAATTTTGTCATTTTATAAACTTTGAGAATAAGTATTTTTCAACTTTCTTGAAAAATTTCAAATTTAAGGCAGAAGCCTCGGATGGGGGGGGGGGGGGGGGGGGGGGGGGGGGGAACAAACGGAAATGAATTTACAGAAATTTAAAATTCGATTATTATCTACTTAATATTGATTTTCCAATGCGATTTATTTCAAATTCCAGTCATTATGCGGTCTCCAGTAAAATTTCGATTTCCTCCAGTACCTATTTTCAAATATTTCCAAAATAATAAGAAACGAAAACAATTGTAAAAAATTAAGTTTTTATCTGATGTTGAATTTTTGAATTGACTCGGCATATTTTTAATTCATTCTGGAATTTCCAGCCAAAATTAAATTTTTCTCAGTATTTTCAGATTCCTCCAAGACAGCCAAAGAAGAACTAAAATCATTTTAAATTTGATTGTAGTGTTCAATAAAGACTTCTTGAACGAATTCGTCATAAATTCCAGCCTATCCTGGAGCCTCCAGTCAAAACTTGATTTTTTTCATATTTTCGTACTTTCTAAGACCAAGTGGAAATGAACTACAGAAATTTAAAATTCGATTATTGATTTTCTTATGTGATTTGTTCCGAATACCAGCCATTCTGGAGTCTCTAGTAAAAATTCAATTTTCTCCAGTATATTTTCTAACTTCTCCAAAGCCATAAAAATCTGACACAATTTTCTGAAAATTTAATTTCCACTTAATATTGACTTTTTTAATCGACTGTCCTCATTTTTTATTCGTTCTGGAATCTCCAACAAAAATTTGAATTTTTTCCCAAAACATACGAAATAGTCCAGTAAAATTAGATCAAAAAAGAAGAAATAACGGAAAAAAAAGGTAGCAGGTATTTTTTTGCAAAAATGTGTTGAATGAGGTCCCAATAGTCACCACACAAAACCCTCGGCTCCCAGCTGGCGGGGCAACTCCCCCGGGGGGTGGAACGTCTCCCCATTTTTCGTTTTTTGCAAATTACGCGAGAAGTTAGAGAGATAATGCAAAATGAGTGATATAATAAAATAATCTACATAAAATTTCCTATAAAATGATACCATGCATTGCTCCCATCCTCCAACATAAGTCTCACAAGGGGGTGAGGAAAATGGAACAAGTTTTTAAAGAAGTCGTTTTTCATAAATAACTCGAAAATTTTCATGAACAGGTAAAATTAGTATAGAACAAAAAATATTCCACGTAAAATTTTCCATAAAATGATGCAACTTGATTTTAGCACCTCCCCCCTCCCCCTCCCCCTCCCCCAAAATTGAATGATACAAAGAAAAGTTCTGAACAAAAGTTGTTCA
>FIZU01016268.1:0-41357 GCA_900064475.1 Pseudococcus longispinus | reverse complement strand
ATACGAGTTAATAGAAGGGTGGTTTTTAAAGCTTTTTTACCTTGTTTATTTTTTAGCTGATTTTTGAGAATCGAAAAATCGGCTATTAAAATTGACCTGCCAGTAGATATACTTAAAGTTCTCGAATTATTCGTGATTAAAATTTTCAAATACTTCTAGCGCCTTGCATATTGAATTTACGTGAAAATCACACATGACCTTTTTGATAGCATTTGAAAAGATGCATAAAAAAGGTTCAATATTATTTTCATTTTTGGGAACCGGTTCTTGAGATATTCGCAATTGAAATTTTCAAATACCTCTAGCGTCTTGAATATCGCATTTACGTGAAAATCACACATGACCTTTATAATAGCATTTAAAAAGATGCATAAAAAAGATCATATGCAGTTTTCATTTTTGTGAACCGGGTTTCAAGATATTCGCGACGATAGTTTTTTTTTTCAGAATTTGTATTTCGCTTTAAATGCTCCTCTGAAGGTAAATTTTTTTGTTTGTTGAAGACATATTATGAAATTTACAGTGAGAAAATCAGCTTTTCGAACGCATTTGCTGCGTTGAAGTTTTTTTTTTACTAAAATTGTTTTTCTTAAATTATGTCAAGAAAAGAAAATTTTAATTAACCAATTTTCATTTTTACACTTTCAAAATTTTCAAAAATTTTCCACCCATTTTTGATATTTTGGTTATATCGTACTCAAGATATCTTGACCAATATTTTTATAACAGAAACATCTCAAACCATAAAAAAAATAATATAGAACGCCTTTCAAAACAAAACCTCAATTCGTCAATTATCTCGGATCTCGAAACACGATCAAAACATCATGTTCAAGTTTAAAATTAATTCGATTTTCACCTCGTGCGAGCTACTACACCTAAATGCTGACTCGGCACGAAATGCACAATAAAAACGAGTTATGGTCGGTAAATTGAGAATTGTAGGTATACGATTCGGTGCAAAGAGCGTAATCAGCAAGCATTGATTTCCTCTCTAGTTTCAATACTCCATCATACACATTGAGCCCCACCTCAGCTTAATTATTTCCTCCATACAATTGTGTACCTACAAGTACACCTGGATAAGTGCATATTAGACGTATTTGGAGATAAACACTAAATAAGCGAATGCGTAGACATTAAGCTAACGTGTAATAAAACGCAGGCTCGGCAAACTTCGCTGATAATGTGTTTCGTTTCCTTTCTCTGCGGCTTTCTTTCGGTTTCGGACCAAGATGAAATGAAAAATGATAGTAAAAGTGTCTAGGTAAAAATTTTCGCCAACGAGAACTTCGCCAATGAGAAATTATCGAAATATGTAAAAAATTTACCACGCGATTTGTTAATGTTTACATTACATGTAAATAAGGCTTAGTATAAATTTTCAGCGGTTGAATTAATTTTCGTTAATGATGCCGCCATCCATCGAGGTGGATTAAAGTTGGCAATGATACCCTCCGCTGACCATCTGTAACATAATTTGTATCAAGATTGCAAATTTTGTCATTACATCAATGAGATATACTCACCGGCGTATTCGTTTATCATTTTACGAATCCCTTAAAAAAAAAATAAAAAAAGGTTCATTGTCTCGTAATAATCTCGCCCAAACTGGTTTTTAAATAAAGCTTGCAAGAACCAGGAAATTTCGCAACCGATGTTCTTTTTTTTTGTGCCTGCAGTCTCAGAAACCTTGATGGTACTTAATAAGTACAGCATATTGACTAATTATTAATTGCGCGCGGAGGAACTGGTGAAATCGCAGTGCGATATATTAATCTGTTCAAGATTAATGTACCCGACCTCGCTTCCACATTTTATTTAAAAATTTTTTACATAACGCGACTACTGTAAATTGTTATGATTAAATGTTTAGGTCAATACGAAACAAAATAACTTGACTTATTTATGTCAGTTTTAAATCGTATTTTAATTTCACGACGTACCTTAGGTTTATTTTAGGCCTAGGTAGTTTTGGGTATGGTCTGAATATTAATATTTGTTTGGATCTCGAGTGTGTAGGTAAACTACGTAGTTAATTTTTACCTTCGTTTGGGAACAGAAATCGATTCCTAAAGTAGTTTATCTAGCATTCGAATCATTTGGTACCGTTAAATTGATCTCTTTATTTGATAAGAATGATGGAGATATTTTTTATACAGTTTTTTAAAAAGAGAAAAAAATATTGGAAAATTTTCCATAAATGTTATATCACTTTTGATCGTAATTGTTACCTAGGTTTGCTATGTAAAAATTTCTTACAAACTTTCTGTGTGATATCGATATTCGATACGATATGACGAATTCAACACTCGATGGTGATATTACATATGCTATTATTGTAACTATTACGTATACGTAGATGTATCGTGTAATAATACGTATATCTCAACTAACTACTGTATTTATCTCTGACGAGAAAAAGTCCCCTGGAAGTTGCAAATCCCTTGCAATTCATCAGGATGTTTTGATTTTTCATTCCTTGGCCATCTTCTTTAGAAATGATGCCAACAGGTAGTTTGAAAATTCATCCAATTTTCATTCATCTGTCAAAATTTTGGCTAAGAAAATGCATAATGTATTCGAAACAAAATCCAATTCAGGTAGTACAAAACTTTGAACTGATTTCATGGTCAAATTGGCAATCTGCGAAGGCAAAGACGTCATGTTCTTCAATAGTTCATTTTGTATAGTGAACCAATCAATATCCCTATGGTTTATAAACAATGGTGATTGGTCAGCGATTTATAATGTGATGATTTCCAGCACCATACAACTTCTAAACCGAGATAGCCTTTCACGTAACAATGGAACAGGAATAAATAGGTATCGGTATTGTCATTAATTGGCAGCCAATATAGGTATTAAAATTGCGTAATAATCTGCGATGTTTGTTGGTCGAACTAAAAGACGTAAAATATTCATTAGAACATGACGAAGTTTATTTGTTCTCAAACATCGGTAGGGTAGGGTGGCTACGAATACCTATTTAAATGTGTGTACTGAGTACTGACGTAGTACCCGCAGATGCAGATTTACGTAGTCGTTTATTCGCAGTCAGAAATTTACTTTGGAAGTGAAGTAGTTAAAAAGTAAATGAAGTAATTATAAATAATTGAATTTATCTCATGCTTGAGTAATGAGCAGTTTGGGTATCCCTGAATAAGAAATTTGCAGCACTTTGACGTGCTGACGAAGTTAATGAAATGCAGATTACAATTGGATGATGGATGGTCGTTTTGTAGAATTTGGTAGATTTTTTTCCATAATGGAGGTTAATAATTGAAGGGGTTACCTATTTAAAAAAACAATCATAGGTAATTAAAAATTTTAAAAAAATTTGATTGCATTTTTTGAAAGTAAATTTTGCGAAAAAACGATGGTGGTATTAGTTTTTTTTAAAATTGCCGTTCATCAATTTTTTTTAGTTTCAGAAGTGCGTTTTTTAGCTCAATTTGTTTTAAAAAACAACCCTCAGTTGAACATTTTTAAAGGAAAAATTGCATAAGTTTTCAAAATTTGAAAAAAAAATTTATCGCATGTCTTGACAGTGTAGTAAATTTGGTGAAACACCTTTTGAATCAAATCCCACCCCCCCTCGCCCCCCGGAAACATGATTTGAGTACGCTATTTTGGACTCCTGTAAACTTGGATTTTTTTCACTAGGATTATTTTGTAAATAAAACCTTCAATTTCATTCTCAATTGTTCTAATTTGAAAAAAAAACAACTTTGGACATTCTGACTAGTTTGTCTCAAAGGTCACAGATTTTTCAATCTTTGAATTTGAATTGATAATTAAAGTAGGAATCACCTTTATTAAAAAATTCTACGTGGCAAAGCATTTTCAGCAGGGTTGTGAAAAGAAACCTTTTTTTTGTCATTTTGTTTTGTGGTCAATCAATTTTTTCGTTTTCTTTTGGTTTCCTTTTTTGTTTTTGTCTAGTCCAGTTTTTCGTGTTATTTCATTATTTTGTTTTCTGTGAATTTCGTTATTGTCTATTTTTCGTTATGTTAAAGCTAGTACGATTCCGTTATTTTTTGTTTTGTTTTTTTCATCGTACCCATCTGGGTGCTCAGAAGTCAGAATAATGAAAATTTTGTCCAGAATTCAATTCTATGTTCAAAAATCTATTCTTTCATCAGATTTCAATTTTTTTGCTAAAATAACAAAATAAACTCGAATTTTTGGGAAAAGTTGGTTGAAAATGAGATTTTTTAAGTAAAAAAAAAAAATACACAAAAAAAGTAAAATTTGAAAGATTGTGATGTGAATACAAAGTACAAAATATTTTATTTTTTCAATTTTCGTTTTAAAAAAACAAAATGAAAAAACGGAATTATTTTGTTATTTTGTTTTGTTGTTTCCAAAATTTTAAGATCTGGGTTTGTTTTTCTTTTTTTTTGTATTTTATTATTTTTTTGTTTCATTTTGTTTTTCTCAATTTTTTTTTGTTATTTTGTTATTCTGTTTCGTTACGGTTCGCAACCCTGATTCTCAGTAGTAAAAATTTACTATTACGTATTAATACTGTCTATAATTAATACGTATTGCTATTTTTTTTTTGTAGAATGTTTATTAGTAATTAATTGTTGATAATAGTTTTTATTGCCTACCAGAAAAAACTTGGTTGCTGAAATAATTAAAAAAACTCAAAAAAAGTGAAATTTGAAAAGTTGTGATGCAAATACAAAGTACAGAATATTTTCTCATTTTTTCAATTTTTATTTCAACTTTGCAAAGAAAAAAAACAAAATGAAAAAGACGGAACTATTTTGTTATTTTTTTTTGTTAGCAAAATTTTAAAATCTGGGGTTTGTTTTTCGTTTTTTTGTATTCCATTCTTTTTTTGTTTAATTTTGTTTCTTATTCATTTGAGGTTTCATTATTTCATTTCACTTTGTTTTACTCTAATTTTTTTGTTATTTTGTTATTCTGTTTCGTTATGGTTCACAACCCTGATTCTCAGTAGTAAAAATTTACAATTATTAATACCTATTGTTAGTTTCTTTTTTAGAGAGTTTATTAGTAATTAATAGTTGATAATAATTTTAAAAACTCAAAAAAAGGTGAAAGTTGTATTGCAAATACGAAGCACAGAATATTTTCTAATTTTTAAAATTTTTATTTCAACTTTGCAAAGAAAAAAAAACGAAATTATTTTATTATTTTGTTTTGTTTTTTCCAAAATTTTAAGATCTAGGTTTTTTTTGTATTTCATTCTTTTGTTTTACTTCTATTTTGTTTTTTATTCATTTGAGGTTTCATTATTTCCTTTCATTTTTTTTCTCAAATTTTTTTGTTATTTTGTTCTTCTGTTTCGTTACGTTTCACGACTCTGATTTTCAGTAGTAAAAATTTACTATTATTAATACTTATTGTTGTTTTTTTTTTTATTACTAAAAAAAACTATTAGTAACTCAAATAATTATCTATTAACTACTTACTGATAGTAAATATTATACTTAGAGGAAAAAACTAATAGTAAATTAACCCTAAACTTAGCATAGATCATTTGAGGCTTATATGCAAGTGTACGCAACACTTTATCTGCGAGTATGAAAGATATCGTTTTGATCCTTCCTAAGAATAATTGGAGTAATGAAATTCAGAACAATGTTTGTTGATTTTAATCCATGAAATGCACTTTATTAGAAATCATTTGCTGATGAAAACGGATAATGTAGCGAATTTTGTTAGTTTATTTATTTATTTATTTATTTATTCATTTTTTTGGTGTGTAAAATCAGAGATTACAACTGATATGAAAATCAAAGTGGTGTAATAGGAAACAATTTTTAAGAATTTTAATCATAAAATGAAATGCATTCTAATGAAAATCAAGTGCTGATTGATTAAAACTGATAACTTACAGTGAATTTTATAAGTTTTTTTTCTTTTTTGGAAAATCAGAGATTACAACTGATGGTTAGTTAAATTATTAGATTTTCTGTTGTAAATTACGAAATATACCTAAACTAATAATTGGAAGAATTTCATTAGTTCAATACCTAGTGTATTCAGTAACGTCAGAAGCACGGCTTCTGTGAGTGCTTTGACATCAACAACTCAAAAATTATGGGTGCTAAGCACTCACGGTTTCTGAGGTTTAAAATTGCATGAGCTTTATTCACAAAACTAAAATTCAAAGAAATTTCTGATCATAATTTGTTATTTCAATTTTTTGGAAAAATAAAAATTTTTTCAAAATAGTTTTGTGCAATAAAATACCTGCTGCTTCCGAGTCCCCACGAATAAAAAAGCAATGTGATGCCACCGATTCTATAGTGAACTCAGAAATGGATAGATTTTACAAATTTTTTAGTAAAAAATCACTTCTATCTCCTGCTTTTTGATGAAAATTCTTTTCACAGATTAAAATTCGCTAACATTGGTTGCAACTTTGCTAATACAAATTTAAATAGGAGTTTTGTTTCAAAATGAAATAAGATAAGAAGCACAATTTTATGGAGCATTTAATTTTTTCAAAATAGGAAATAGGAGTCTACGCGAGAAGGAAGCATTGTCCTGAACCTATTTGAATCGAGTAAACACGTGGAAATATATTAAAAAAATAGAATCCAGTGGGATCAAAGATTACGCGGAAAAGAAATGCTGGAAATGAAAAGTTTCACTACGAGTTCCTTAAGTATATGTCTAGATCTCAGCGTTTGTAGGTTGATTTTTAATGAATTTCATTCGCTACATGATCTGTTTCCTTATTCAAACTATAATACACATCTAGATGAACCATGAGCGAAATAATATGCCTACCTAACTATATCGCGTGTAAAGATACCTACAAATAAAATAAACGAATGAATAAATAGGTATAAAAATTATACCGCGTATAAAATACGTAATACGAGCGCCTACTTAAAATGATGAAAAAAAAAAGAGGTAAATTCGCCTATAATAATTCTAATACGTACGTGCGATCAAAATACATTACAAAGATTCACATAGTTGTAAATTTTTTTCAAGGTGTTTTTCGCGTAGAAATATTAATTTGAAAAATCGACTTAGTTTTATTATCTCGCCTTAAACCGTAAGTACAGTACTTAGCATGCAACCCGAATGGAATATGTTAAAATATAAAGTGGCTAAAAACAGCTTATACGCTATTGGTTCTTTAAATAATGAGTTATTAAAACCACTAATTAAGTTATACGTAAATTTTTGAGAAATATTCATGTGCTAAAAGATCGTTCGTAACAATGACCCAATTATTCGAAACAGTGACAATGTTATGTAACACCCATTTGTTCTTCGTTCTTCTTCGTCAACCATTACTTTAACGTTCCGTTGTCAAATTGAAATCACTTATTGATCAATCGTTTCGTTAAGCGAATGCAGTTGACAAATGAAATCATTCCTTGTGCAAAACATCATTGTAAATTTTAAATTTTAACGAGCAATTTCCTAAAAAATTTATCGCCTATAATTTGTTGGTATTTTGTATATGTAAATGCAAGCCAAAAGGTGTAGGGAATGGAAGTATGATTAATGACTGGAAAAAATTTCTAACGATGACCTTTCATCTTCACTTGCACTTTTTCAAACGGTAATACACTCGATTGAATGTTTATTGTTAGGTATATAGATAGAAAACCGGTTGCATCTCGTGTTTAGATATTAATAAATAGTGACATCTTTTAAAGGACTTATGATTACTGTGTTTCTAATCAACCTAATGACATATAATATGGATGTGGATTGCGGAGCACCGGAGCACGTTGTTGTTGTTATTGTTTCCCAATATTGAAATTTTGTTGCGGTTTGTGAGCTAAAATCGTTTTGATATTTCGCCTGGAATCATTGTGCGAATGCGCCAGTTACATCAAACTACGTGTACATACGTTTTAAAATGTGATGTTATCTTCGAAGGGCGTTAGAGAGGTAAATATTTCACTTTCGAAATCATAATATCTCGCGTGTATGTACCAATTCAGTGCGCCCAGATTGCTTGAAGGTCTTATTAATCCGAATTAAAAGACATAATTTTGTTAAATAATAAAATAACCTAAGGTTAAGGCGAATTGTTCTTATTTTAATACGTGAAATTTAGCCTTATATCCGCTGCAGTTGTGGATTTCCAAGTAATTCATCGATTGAGTGATTTGAATGAAATGAATGGATATTTTTTTGAAAAAAATAATTTTGAAGCGTACAGTACCTACCTCAACAATATCCATTTTATTCTACAACCAATTTGAAAACACTTTTACATAGTGACTTAGTGAGAACAACTGATTTTCTACACCATCACAAAATTTTGCTTTAAAAAAATCAAAAAGTTTAGAATCAAATTTTGCTGCGCATTTATTTTTTAATTCGTGAAAAGATTACATCCGTAATGAAGTTTTGAAATTTTCCATCAGATATATCTTGAAACCCGGTTCATAAAAAAGAAAATTGCGTATAAACTTTTTTTGCGCTTTCTCGAGTACTATCAAAAAGGTTATTTACATATTTCACGTAACTGCTTTATTTCAGGTGTTAAAGGCTTTTGAAAATTTCAATCGCGAATAACTGGAGAACCGGTTCAAAAAATGACAATTGTATGTAACATTTTTTGTGCATTATTTCAAGTACCATCAAAAAGGTTATTTGCATATTTCACGTAACTGCTTTATTTCGGGTGTCACAGCCTTTTGAAAATTACAATCGCGAACAATTATGGAACTGGTTCACCAATATTTCTAAAAATTTATAGACTTCTATTCCTTGTAGTACTGAACCTCTCATAAAAATTTCAGCTCATTCCATCAATTATTACGAGAGTTATCGTGTCAACAAAATTTATAAAGAAATGCCGTAGAATCGTAGGATCAAATTCACTGCTTGATTTTCGATCCTCGAAACCCAGCTAAAAAATCATCACGAGAGAAATTCAGCGAGTTGCAACACCACATTGATAATGCTGCAATGAAAAGTATTTTCATAAAACTAGGACCATAACGACGATGCAGGAGGTACGCACAAATCTGTCATCTGTTCTAGAGATAAAAAATTATAAACACCAAAAGCCATACCTGATAGATTGCTTGTACCAGGCTCATATGGTGAATTATCTCATACGCCATTATAACGCTGTATTATATAATTGATCAATTCTGTCGAATAAATTCACACCTACCTACATATTGGGTGAAATTGAATATTATACAGGCGTTGATATTGATATTTTAGCACCTATTTTCTGGTACATGTACAAGCACACCTATACGGTAATTTGATGAATAATCGAAGTAGACTCGTATTCGAGTAGATGTTCTAATTAAACTTCATGCATGTTCATGATTATTGTGACATTGTATTTAAGAAAAAACAATGTTGACTTAATAAATTACAATGACATAGTGAAAGTGTAACAGTGATGATGTTTTCTTACGCTTTATATCACGAACATGGACAACTACCAACTAGTTTGTTATCTTATGTTATAGCGCAGAAGTAATATAATTTTGCTCATTGTACGTACGAATACCTACGTTATTAAATATATCTATCTGAGAATAATAGGTATAAACGTTGCGGTAGGTTGTACAAACGCACAATCACCTTTCCTTCGTTTTTTCTAGCACGTAGTAAGATCGTGTGTGGATTTCAAGTACCTATGTGTTCAGAAGTACATAGATTCAAAATTTTATGAAGGGGTTTCACATAATTTTGATTCCATCATCTGAATTCAGCAGTACTTCAGCTAGACAAAATTTTGTTTTGATTCGAGAAGATTATACTTGAAAAAGAGAAAAAAAAATGAACTAATAAATTATAGGGTTGCGAGCAACTACCTGATTGAGTAATATTTTATAATGACATATTAGTCTACAAATACAAACTTGTTATTACACATACACACTAATGCATCTACAACGACGTGGAATCCGGAAGGAATTGAATGTGCTGCGTACCAACTGCTGCTTCTGAATGGATATTAATGTTGTGTATGAAGGCAGTAAAAGTACTCGTAGCATGGAGCTTCTTTTTTGAAGGACAACTTTTTATCATCGTCTGGAGCATAGGGATTCGCCATACTTTATGCACGTATAATGCACACAGGAAGTATCCAATTGTCATCAAATTTTTCTATACTTGTCCCCCAAACTCATCCCCCTAAGCTCTGAAGTTTGACCATGTGAGGGTCCTTTCTCTAGATGACTTTCATTATAAGCAGAAATAGCTGCGAGAAATTGAAACGAGTTATTCTTTTTCAATACGTCTTCTTGCTTAAATTGTTCGCTGTAATTATCCCTCGAATATGCGAGGATGTTGATATTTTGTTTCGAGAATGAGAGTTTGAAATTGTGGTTTGGTTGGCAGACATGACTCAACTTAGAAAGGAGTTGAGCAGTCAACTTTGGAGTTGACTCTTTTTTCCATGCAGTCAACGGGGAAAGAGTTAACTCCTTTTCTTAACTCTTTCAGTGATATTTATTTTGTAATAATAAAGGGTCCGGCAGAATTATAAATGAAGTGTAGGTATCAATGTTACCAGCACAAAAAGTAGATGTCAATCAATATGTCACTCAATGATGCAGAATGAAAAGTTGTCGCACTTTACTTTACTGACACTTCATACTTTTCACAGTTTACTGGTAAAGGAAAGTACTTTACTTTACTTTACTTTTCACTGCCCATCTCTACTCTTTTGGGTATTTTTGGAGTTGATTATTTTCTTTCCATACTTTCAAAGTTAAGCCATTTCTGGTAGTTGATAATGAGATCCTGAATTTTTTGGCACTAAAAGCCATTGAATCCGGCTTTAAAATCTGTATTTTCGGCATTATGTGACAAATGCGAAAAAAAAAGTGTTTTATCCAAACTAAAACTGCTTATTTTACAAAAACTGCACGTTGTGATGCACCACCAAGTGCTTTTCCTTATTTTCCTATTTGAAGGTCATTCTACTGTCCATTAAAAGCACCTTAAACTTGAAGAAGGAACGTTCCACCTCCACCAAGATGTGGGAGGCGTAAGTGTTCGCGTTCAAAAGAAGTAAGCTCATGTCTAAAGGAAGGCAAATCATCAAAAAATGAATTGTTTTAGATGCACTTTCGAGATAAAAAGGGCGTTTTACGGGAAAATGGGAGATTTTTGCATTTTTTGGCATTTACCTCTATTTTTAGCATTTCTCCTGTTTTCGGCATTATTCGGCAAAATAAAGTTGTTTTCCAGGCTCTCTAAGCCATGAAACAAACTTCTCTTTGATTTCCACCCATTGGCCCTTATCAAAATGATTCGGCAAATGTCGAGGAATCCGGACTCTAATTATTACTAACCACTTGAGAATTATAACTAACATTTTTTAGAAATTCAGAAATTGTTACTAAAAATTAAGAAATTATAACTAACAACCTTGAAAAATATTACTAAAAATTTAGGAATTATTACTAACAAATTGGAAATCATTACTAACAACTTGAGAATTATTGCTAACAAGCTAAGGATTATTACTAAGAACTTAAAAAGTATTATTAAGAATTTGGGAATTATTACCAACAACTCAAGAATCATTACTAACAAACTGGGAATTATTACTAACCGCTTAACAATTATTACTAATGACATGTGAATTATAACTAACATTTCTTAGAAATTTTTATCAACAATTTAGGAATTATTACCAACGACTCAAGAATCATTACTAACAAATTAGGAATTATTACTAATGAGTCATTAGTAATAATTTCTAGTTTGTTAGTAATATTTCTTGAGTCGTTGGCAATAATTCCCAAATTGTTAGTAAAATTTCCTCAAGTACTATCAGAAATTTAGAAATTTTTACCAACAATTTGGGAATTATTATCAACAACTTGAGAAATATTACTAAAAATTTAGTGATTATGGCTAACAACTCAAAAATTATTACCAACAAGTTGCAAATCATTGCTAAGAAAAGTTAGGAATTATTACTGACAACTTGAGAAATATTACTAACGACTTAAAATTTATTATTAACATTTTTTAGAAATTACCATAAGTAAGAAATTGTTACTAATAATTTACGAATTATTACTACCCATAGATTCTTTTATTATTGAATGCTTATCAATTCAATTCTTCAAATCTACGACAGTGTTGTCAAAATTGATGTTTGATGTTTATGATGAATCTTTCCAAGTCTTTCTCCAAATAATGATTCTACGTTATCATTTCACAAGAATCAATTTTTACCCTCTCTTCTCTCTTTTTTTCCGTTTCTCAAGTCACGAAAAAATTGAATAATCAAAATACGTACATATTTACAAATTTATTTAATTCACGAAATACGTCTACACGACCTAGATGTGAACGACAGTAGTCAAGGTTATCGAATATAAAGCATGGTATGGCATCTATACGATGTTATAGATGAAACATATTTTTTGTTCAAATGTACTAATTTTATGTAACTTCCTGCATTAATTTATATATTTTTTTAAAATGAGATTCATGATGAAATATAGGTCTATACGTATTGCAGACAAAAGTAATTATTCGTATAAGTACGTACTAGGTACCTATTAGCTTATAGTCTTTAATCTCTGAAATCTTATGTACTCGTACTTGGAAATGCCTAAATTTTTTCAATGCTTAATATGATATTTCAGCGTTAATTTTAATTCGTAAAAATATGCATAATTATAGGAAAAAATGTAATAAATACTGTAAAGGGCGTCAACTTCCGCTATATTTTGAATCGTATTTAAATAAATACCGTAAAAGACGCGTCTCTCGAGTCTCGATGTTCATCAGATTCACTTTCAATAATGAAAATGAAATTTTACTCGACGATTATTAAACTTGAAACGAAATTTGAAATACCGTAAGATGCGGTGTAGTTCCAGTAGCTTAACAAGTTCTCTCGTTCTGTCGGTTTTATATTATATGATATTATCAGTGGCAATTAATTTTATCGTTTTACGTGATGATATGACGGCAATGAGCTTGTACCGTGTACTAATTTAAAACTTGTGCACGAAATATACGTGACAACGTGTAAAAAAGTTAGTCAACTTACGTGTGAACGAATGCATCGCTACGGTTACACTCTTCTTAAGGTCATGAACAATTCAGAACTTGATTTAGCATCACTTTTTTTCCCCTTTGAAATTTTCGACATTGGATATACATCTCACATATCTACGAATAATGAGATGCGCTCTGTTACTTGCATGACTTCATCTCCAAACTATTTATATATTGATTCTTTTATATTTTTTTGTTATATATGTAAATCTTTCTACACGTGAGTGGTTTCGAATGTGGAATTTTTATGCCAAGAAAACTGGACAGTGAATATATTTCGCTTGTAAACGGAATTATGTAATGTTGCTGGATAATGAATGCATTTTTTTCGTATTCGAAAATGGTTTGGGAAAAAGGATTGAAATGTTGGAAAATTACAATCTGGTTCTTTTCATTAACGTTGAAGCAAAAAATTCATTCATTTTATGAATTAAGAAAAATGGGTAAATCTGGTCCCAGAAAATCATAGAGGTGGTTGTCATGTGCTTTATAATTTATTTGCCCTCGTCTTGGGTCATAATTATTGGTACCTACCTATCTACTTATTCTCATACTTATTTTTTATTCAAAAATTACCCTTTTTTTTCTCATCGTAATATGTTTTTATTGATGAAAAAAGATACTATAATATACGTACTGTATACTCATGATACCATATGCGTCAACTTTCTACACACTCGTTGCGCAAAACGCACTGACGTTTTACTCAAACAATTTCACGGTATCAGTGCCGAGTATTCGTGCTCATTTCTTACATCATCGTCTTGTTTTATAATTCATTATACTTACTTTACGAATCTTCTTTAACTTATGATCTATAGTTTTAAAGAAAAGTCATTAATTATAATACGAATACTATTAGTTATATTATCCGATTAGTACATAAGATAATATTTTCATATTTCGTAAACCAACGGCTCAACAGCGGTGGTCTGTAGTGGTCACTTGGTCAGTTTAATTAATTTCAACGGTCATTGTCATACAGCACCTACGTACCGATTAAGAGTAATTTTATTTTAATCTGGAATGGGGTATAGATGGAGAGTCCTAGATCCTTATAAAATTACGTTGATCGTTGTGTAGGTCTGTAGGTAAGATACGGGGAATTTTTGACGTTATCTAAGTTGACGAAATATTACCGCAAATGAGGATATTTTGCAAAGCGTGGTGAATAGTGTGGCTTATCTCTGTTTACTTACCATTGAAACACGTTAATGAGAGACTTGGTACATAGTTGAAGGTTGTCGCAGGTAAATTCCGATTAATACTTGGGTACCTGTGTTTCCCAACACGGTTGCATATTTCGTCGAATTTTATTGCGAGGTTTGGAACAAATTAATTGAGGTTCCTTTCGGTGACATGTTTAATGATGAATGTGTTTTGACCTGCCTCAATGTGTGAGTTTGTGAGGTAAGGGTATCGAATGATTTTGGGAGATGGGTGTGGGGTTTTTTGAAATTTTTTTTGATAGTTGACCCCTAAATTTTGGGAACGAATTTTTTCGGGGAAGGGATATAACAAAAGAAAAGAAAAATTACCAATTAAATTATCACAAAAATGTTCATAATTTCAAAGTTTTGTTGAACTTTTTCGCATATTGCTAATTTTTATCAACTATAATGATTGGAAAATATTCATCATTCTCAAATTTTGTCAACTTTGAAAATTTTCTCAAGTATGTAGATATTTGGCTGGTCATAATGTGAAATAATTTAAAAATTAAGATTAAAATATTTTCCCAACTCATTTTTTCAAAAAAAGTTTTATCATTTTCCCTAATTTCCCCATTCCATCCTAAATTTTTTCGATTAAAATGACCTAGACCGAGAAAAGGGGCTTATTGTGTGAGAATTATTTTTGAGGGCAACTTGCCTCATTTCTATGACAAAATTGAATTTTCACTTGAAGAAATTTGGTTCGGATAGGAAAATTTTGAAAAGTGAATTCCTCATTTTTTAAAATGATTGAGAAATTTTTCCATTTTTAAAATAAGTGTTGAAGTACCTAGCTCAAAAAGTAATTCTCGCACAATAAGCCTCTTTTCTCAGTCTAGGTCACATGTATATTTGATCTGGATTTGTCTTTTTGGAAGGGAGGGAGAGGGAGAGAGTCGGAAAAATTTATGCGTTGCGATTTGCCTTTTTGGACTTGAAAAATTTCAGATTGAAGAAGGGGATCGAATATTGTAAAAATTGTTAAAATTGTCATAATTGGAAAAGTATACTTAGTTAAAAAATCATAAAAATCTACGGAAATGTAGAAATACTAAAAATTCTTACAAAAATTAGCTGAAATAATGCAAAAATTGTCAAAAAAAATCATAAAAATTGTTCAAAATGTAAAAATTGTTCAAAATATTGTAAAAGTTGTTAAAATTTTCATAAAAGTAATTTGAAATGCCTAAGAGAAAAATTATTAAAAATTATGAAAATTGGTGAAAATGTTATTGGAGTAATACACTTTTTTTCAAAAATTAGCTGAAATACAGAAACTGTCAAAAAAAATCATGAAATTGTTGAAAATGTGTAGTAAAAATTGTTGAAAATACCCGTAAAAGTTGTTAAAATTTTCATAAAAATAATTTAAAATGGGTACGAAAAAAATTATTGAAAATTATGAAACTGGTGAAAATTTTTTTGAAACAGACAAAATTGCCGTAAAAATTGCTTGAAAAATTGCAAAAATTGTCAAAAAAAATCATGAAAATTTTTGAAAATGTAAAAATTGTTGAAAATATTGTAAAAGTTGTTGAAATTTTCATTAAAATAATTTGAAATGAGTATGAGAAAAATTATTAAAAGTTATAAAAATTGACGAAAATGTTATTAAAACAGTAAAAAAATAGCTGAAATATTGCAAAAATTGTCAAAAAAAAATCATAAAAATTTTTGAAAATGTAAAAAATTCTGAAAATATCGTAAAAGTTGTTAAAGTTTTCATAAAAATAATTTGAAATGCCCACGAGAAAAATTATTAAAAATTATGAAAGTTGGCAAAAATTTTATTGAAATAGTAAAAGTTTTTGCAAAAATTAGCTGAAATACAAAAATTGTTAAAAAAATAGTTGAAAAAGTGTGGTAAAAATTGTTGAAAATATCGTAAAAATTGTTAAAATTTTCATAAAAATAATTTGAAATACGAGAAAAATTATGAAAAATTAAGAAACTTGACGAAAGTATTATTGAAATAGCCAAAATTTTCATAAAAATTAGTAGAAAAATTGCAAAAATTGTAAAAAAAATCATGAAAATTGTCAAAAAAATCATGAAAATTGTTGAAAATGTGGTATAAATTGGTGAAAATATTGTAAAAGTTATTAAAATTTTTATAAAAATCATTTAAAACATGAAAAAATGTTAAAAATCATAAGAATTGTTGAAAATGTGGATAAAAGTGTCGAAATTTTCACAAAAATCAATAAAAATACGTAAACAGGAAAAAATCATGAAATTTGTTAAAAATCTCGTTAAAACTTTCGGAATCTTCGTAAGATTTTCCAAATTTTCCATGATTTTTTACTATTTTTGCGTCATTTTTACTGCGATTTCTAATGTTTTTTATGGCATTTCAACCACTTTTCCAACAATTTTCAAATATTTTTATGAATATTTTCACAACTTTTACGTAATTTTAAATTTTTTATGACTTCTTGCCTTTTAAACGAAGTTTTTTCCCCAATTTCTATAAAAATTCAAGAAATTTTGGCAGAATTTTTAAACTTTTTTTTACAAAATTTTGAATAATTTTTATGGAAATCTCAACGATTTTAACGACATACCTACTCGAAAATTTTAATAATTTTTTGACAATTTTTACTGAATACGTTTTTACCAATTTTTGTGAAAATTTTGACAATGTCAACAACATTTTCGACAACTTTCATGACTTTTTGGCTATTTTTATCGTATTTTCAATGATTTTTATGAAAATCTCGACAATTTTTGTCGTCATTAATTATTTATTTTTTGACCAATTCTACGATATTTTCACCAATTTTTATGGCAATTTCAATAATTTTTTGCAAGATTTTCGTCAATTTGCATGATTTTTTTGACCATTTTTACAACATTTTTCATACTTTTCATAGAAATTTTCTACTATCTTACAAAATTTGGACTTCTTTTACAACTTTTAAAATAATTTTCACTAAATTTCATTTCCTTGATTTTTGAGTCTAAATTAGAGATTGGATTAACACTTGGCTTCGAGATGGCTTTAGCTGGGTCACAGCTTACGTGGATTTCCCTATCACAAAAATAAGTCAAAAAATTAAGCTTCATAAATCCAGCAGGCACTTTAGATGACCTTTAATTTAACATAAAATGAATAGATAATTCGTTTTTTCGATATTTTGACACGAATGTGAGTAGGACACCCTGTACATGACGGCTTTTGAATCTTAATAGGTCACAGCGTTGTTCTTCTCACCATCTCAGGCACATTTTCGAATACCTAAATGGCATTACTTCATTCGCCTCCTTTTGGTTTATCACTTTTAATTATACGGAAACTCGAACAAAATGTCACGAACTGGGTCCAATTCAACTAAATTAATCATCTCCGTTTTCTATACCTTAGCCAACAAAACAATCCAACCATTCTGATCCATAAATCATTTAGAAGTGCTTTTAATTCCGTCTTTTTGAACCAACTGCTTATTATGTACTCGTAGGTACGCTTATAGCCAGGTATTATGCACCTAATGCATATTAGGAATATTTCAACCCGTATATGCCACACTTCGTTTACATATTCATTGTATACAGATACACATAAACGCATCGGCATCAGCATCGGTATCTGCACACGTTGCAAAACTCTTGCGTAGATTTCTCAAGTAAAATAAAACAACTTTTGATCTTACGTTACTAGTTCGTTGTATGGTGTTTAGCATTACTCTCATTAAAAATTTCTTCGTGTCATTTACGATCCAAACGCAACACGAGTTGCACTTGGAAGTCGGATTAAACGACACTAAAGACGATTACGATCCATTGGATAATAATTAGATGCATAATGATTGCGCTTATTTTGAAAACATTTTAGTACCTAAATTACCTACTTGAAAATAAAAGTGCTTAGTTTGGGCATCGTAATGGCTTTTTAATAAATGGTTGGGGCGCTGTAAAAAATATTATTCGTGCGATCCAGTAGCTTATCTGGGATTTTATGGGCATAGGCACGTGTAAGTCGTAAAGAATTAGGTAGCGAGTTTGCAAATTGATGATATTTTGATGGAGATGACGTACATTGGTGTGGTTAATCTCTCGAAATGGTACAGGAGTTCGAATGGAGTGATTTTTTGAAAAAAAAAATACTCTGTTCTTGGAATCCTGCGAAGATTGCCATCGAAAGAGTAAATTGGTTTCAGAGATGAATGTCCTAAACTCCTGTTAATCTCTTCGAAGGGAATGATTTTTTGAAAAATACTCGTTTCTCGGAATCCTGCGAAAATTACCATCGAAAGAGTAAATTGCTTTCGGAGACGAATGTGCCGAACTCGTGTTAAAATACTTTGTGGTGTGTTTGGAATGAGAATACGATGATAATGAAAGTGTCCATTTGTTTGAAAATTATGGCACCATGTATCTTAGATTGGCTCGCTGACCAGGTGGGCCTTATTATCCTTCGGCGTCTAGTTTTAATAATTTTGCCATTTTCCACGTTATTCTAATGATCTTGTCATCTGTTGAATGGAAAATAACCGTGTAAATATTCAATTTGCGAACCAAGCTCGTGAAAAAAATCTCTGTCTATGTTCTTAATAATTCAATTGAAACATCATAGCGTCATTAAAAACATAAACAACCCGCTGCGTAACTTATTTAGATAAATTATTAGTACAAAGAGACACAGGCAGTTTACACGTATAAACGAGTTCGTTTAAACGGCGATGAAAAGTGATTCATTAAAGATAAACGATGGAAAAATATAATTTGATATATTTCGCGTCGAATGACCAACGTAAGACTTTAGAACCTTGTTCGATGCTCTTGGAAGAGCCGCGAAGAGTTTGTTTGAATATTTTTTTGGTCATTTGTGACGAGATTTCATAAATGGTAGCACTTAATATGGTATAAATAAACCGACACCGAACAGGTTAAACACCTAAGATTGCCTTTCATTGATAAGTTATTTCAATGTGGAATTGTAAAGGCGATCTACATCAGTTTATTAGGTATCCCTACATAGAACGATTCCGAATCGAAAAAATAATCCGCTAGCGTTGATACCAAGTAAAGAAATGCGAATCGAATGAACGCCATGGAAAGGACACCTATCCATAGAGAAATACCTGCGATAATTATAACAAAACACGGAAAAATCGAGCGCCCTTGATTGAATTAAAATAATTTTCATACTTTCGATAAAATTTTTTATGGTCGACGTTTTAAATACGGACGACGCCGACGTCGACGAAATATTTGTACGAGTATTTATACCCGGTGGATGGAGATTTGAAAAATATTCTTATCATTTGGTTCGATATGCATTGTTAATAGAACAAATGGGTCGATTCACGTGTATGAGCTACCGTTGTGCTCGTATTTGTACAAATACAAGAAGCAGGCGATTCAAGGATACAATTCTAAGCTAATTTAAACAATTTTCAATCGCACAAATGAGTATACATTGACCTACTACGAGATCACGTGCATGAATGGGTCGTGGTTTTTTTTGCTCGCGCGTATTTACAGTGGGCGTAAATTTATGATTTAATGGAGATTTGCGAACATGACGCCGTTTAAATGCTCGATGTGTGGTGGAGCTATTTGTATTGTGAGATCGTGTGTGTATGGTATGATAGATATTGCGAAATTACGTGAAAAGCCGTGGTAGCAGGGGATACAATGTGTGGAACGATTCGAATTGGTTTTTGTTCTTTCCGAGATTGTCTGTAAGAGGTTAGCAGAGGTATACCTCTTTTTTTGAACACGAGATTACGGGTGGGTTTTTTTTTAGTGTGAACGAAAAGAAAATTTTGGAGAAGGGGTCATCAAAAATTGCCTTTAAGAAGCGAAGAGGAGTAGATCTTAGTAGTGGAAACACCACTATTTTTGCATATGAAGGAATAGGGATATGTTTGGTATCATTTCCATATAATTCGATCCTCCTGAACTCGAATCCATCGTTAGTTTTTCGATTGAAAGTAGAGAAGTAACTAGATCGTGAAATTTCTGTCGCAGAAAATGTCCAATTTGTAAAAATTCAGTCTAATGCATAAATTCTCATCTTCGAAGGAGTGTGGCTTCTTACCCCTGCAAAATAGGGAAAAAAGTATAGAATAAAAAGTAATGAATTTTTAATACTGTACAACTTTTGTTTCAAGCTTTTTGTCGTATAGTGATTTTTTACTGCAACGTAATTTTTTTTTGGGGACACCCGGGTGAAAAAATTTGCAAAATTGACGATACGAAAAAAAGTTTGAAACAAAAGTTGTAGAACGTTGAAAATTGGTTATTTTTTATTTCATAATTTTTTTTCTACCTTGAAGTGGGGAAGAGCTGTCTTGAAAATGAGGAAATTATGTGAATTTTAAGCACGAATCACTCACTTTACGTTATGCACTTTCGATAATTGTGAGAATTCCCATTTGTTCGCTGAAAACTAACTTCAAATTTGAATTCAGGAGATTCGAATAAGGTTGAAAAAAGGTTTTATACTCCAATTGGTTGAAGGTATAAGGGTTAGGAAATGAGGAACCTCGATTTAATGCCAATTTAAGCAAAAATTGGGCATTTTACGCTGAGCAATTCGACAATCGTGAGAATACCTACTTCCTATCCGAAAACCAACTTCGAATTCGGGTCTAGGAGGTTCAAATTATAATGAAGATATGTTTCTTGCCTCAATTGGTCACCCATAGAGGTCTCAAAAAAATGAAAAATTGTGATTTTAGTTTTGTTTTTATCAAATTTGATCATTTTCTGCGACACAAATTTCAAGACTGTGCCACTTCTCTTCTTTCAATTGGTAAATCTAATGAAGGATTCGAGTTCAGGAGGGTCGAATTATATGAAAATGTTACCAAACATACACCTACCCCTTTATGTGCTGAAATAGGGATGTTTCCACTCCTAAAACGCCCTCCGTTCGTCCTCCGAGGGTAATTTTTGAGCTCTTTCCTCAAAATTTTCGATGGCTTCTCACCATTTCAAAATAGGAAAAAAATTATAAAACAAAAAGTGATGAATTTTTAATACTCTACAACTTTTGTTTCAAGCTTTTTGTCGTATAGTGATTTTTTACTGCAACATAATTTTTTTTGGGGACACCCGGGTGAAAAAATTCGCGAAATTGACGATACGAAAAAAAGTTTCAAACAAAAGTTGGAGAACGATGAAAATAAATCATTTTTTATTCTTTAATTTTTTTTCTACCTTGAAGTGGGGAAGAGCTGTTCTGAAAATGAAAAAATTTAGTGAGCTGATTTTCGAGAATCGATTACAAATTTTATTGACACGATCCGTAATAATTAATGGAATGATCTGAAATTTTTATAAGTGGTTTAGTATCACTAGAAATAGAAGCTTATAAATTTTGAGAAAAATCGATGTACCAGTTTTCGAGTTATTCGCGATTAAAACTTTCAAAAGCCTCTAACACCTGAAATAAAGCAGTTACTCGAAATATGTTAATAACCTTTTTAGTAGTACTTGAAATGATGCACAAAAAATGTTGTATAAAATTTTCATTTTTATGAACCGGTTCTCGAGTAATTCGCGATTGAAAATTTCAAAAGCCTCTAACACCTAGAATAAAGCAGTTGCGTGAAATATGTAAATAACCTTTTTGATAGTACTTAAGAAGGCGTACAAAAAAGTTCATATGCAATTTTATTTTTTATGAACCGGTTCTCAAAACTTCATCACAAATATATTCATTTCGCGAATTGAAAAATAAATGCTTAGCTAAATTAAATTCAAAACTTTTGCAATACCTATTCAACATACATATTTAGTTTTGATAGGTACCTAACAACATTGCAAAATTGGATTTTTTTTAAAATAAAATTTTGTGATGTTGGTGTAAAAAATCAGCATTAAATCAATCGCAATGGCCGTACTGTGGGTACAGTTCCCCCGGGCCTGGGGATTTTAGGGGTCCGATCAAACAAAAAATGTCATGTTTTATTTGCATTTTTCACTAATACATAATTTTTTCAAATTTCCCTTGATGACTAAAATGTTGGAAAAATTATGAAATTTCAGGTTTTGAATCCAATTTTTTGAAAAAATGTTGAAAAATTTTTTCAACAGATCAATTTTTACATCCTAAAACAACCCCCTCTTCAAATAGCGGTTTGGCTACGTTTTTTTGTTTTTTTTCTTAGCAATGAAAACGAAAAAAGGGGCAGTAAAATTTTTTCTCCCTGATCCTGCAATTTGATGAGTAGGGCCTGCGTCGCATCACTTGCTATTCGTAAACTAATTTCAAATTTGAGCTCAGGAGGTTCGAATTAGGTTAAAACTAGGTTTTATACCCCAATCTGTTGAAGGTATAAGGGTTAGGAAATTAGAAGCCTGAATTAAATGTCAATTTAAGCAAAAATTGAGCATTTTAGGCTGAGCAAATTCGACAATTGCGAGAATCCCTACTTCCTATCTAGAAACCAACTTCGAATTCGGGCTTAGGAGGTTCAAATAACAACGAAAATGTGTTTCTTGCCTCAATTGGTCACCCGTAAAGGGCTCAAAAGATGAAGAATTGTGATTTTACATCTGTTTTCACACAAATTGGTCATTTTCTGCGACACTAAATTCACGATTGTGCCACTTTTCTTCTTTCAATCGGAAAACTAATGACTGATTCGAGTTCAGGAAGGTCAAGTCATATAAAAATTATACCAAATATACCCCTACCCCTTTATGTGCAGAAATAAGGGTATTTTCACTCATAAAACCTCCTCCTGTTGTTCTCCTAAGAACAACTTTTGATGACCCCCTTCTCAAACATTTTCTTTGAAAACCCATATGTCAGCTCGTGTCCTTTTTTTTCATGCTAACCCCTTAGACTGAGACATTGTCAAAAGAAACCCTAAAAAACCGCTAATTTTTCAATCCTCGATAATCATCTAAACTAAAGAAATGAGAAAAATAAAAAAACACACACTCGTGTCAGGAAAAGTGCGACGCAAATATGCATAATAAAATACGTATTCTCGTATATTAATGAATCGTATGTTTTTCTCTTTTATTATATGATTAATTAAACCGATCAAACGTTGCGAAATATTTATTCAATGAAAACGATAGTTTTATAATAAATTGCTGGTAAGCGTCGTGATGATACTAAATGTTGGACAACCTTGAAGAATTTGAGAAGATATTTGACTTGCAAAATTTTTTTACACGAATTTGCCATAATTGCTACCTCTACCTATGCCCTATGAACCCCGGAAATTAACAAACAAATTAAGAAATTTGCTGCGAATATTAAGTTACATGCACGAATGTAAACAATCATATTGTTCATGGTGTAAAAATGCTGCTCCAACGTGTTTATTTTATACAACTTTGAATATTTCTATCAAAGATTATACTCGTATTTATAAGTACACATACGTGTGAAGTGAGTTTAGAAATATTGAAACGTGGTTTTTTTTTTTATTTTTTAATGTTTATTTTGGATGGTTTAAAATGACTAGGAGTTAATTTATAATGATACACGACTACCTAATTTTTTGCTTTTTTACGCAGCGTGTTGTAGTCGTGTTTGCTGATAGGTTTGTGTATTGGTGAATGGGCAATTTAACATGATGGGGTGGTTTGAAATTTGTTTATTTTGTTGAAAGGTGGCGAAGGGAGTGAAATATTGTTGAATTATGACCGGTATGACCTCGGAAAATATGATCAAAGTTTTAGATTTTCAATTTTATTTTTATTTGAGTTGAAAGATTGGCAGATTTGGAAGATCTTCGTAGGATTTTTCTTTGGTATAGTGAGATTGAAAAAGAGGGCCCTGATCGGTCGTTCGTGAGTAGTTTTCTGCAATTTGAATAATTTGGCCGAGAAAAAAAAAACTAGGTTCAGATTCAATTTTATACAATTTCATCGAGCAATTTTTTGATAAAACTTTATTGCCTGATTTACCCAAAAACCGATGAAAAGACCTGACAGTCTTAATGTAGGTGAAATCAGCCCCCCCCCACCTCGATATTTTTTCTGAACCATTTAGGTGGTGTCTATCCCTTGATGTAGAAAATTTTTTGGAAGACTTTCTTCCCCCTTCCAACTCCTTCCCTTACTAACTTTTGGATTTTTTATTACATTATTTCCAAGAATTTTTAATTTTCGTAAAAATAAAGGAAGTATTTCATTCTTTAGTACAAAGTTACCTCGTGAAGTGATGTATTTGCAATGTTTTTTTTTTCAAATTTTAGTTCACTTTTTTATGTTTTATTCGTTAATTTAACCATTAAAAAGAAGGTTCGACAACTTCATAAAAATTACAAAAAATTGGTATTTTCAGGTGGAATTTCATACTTAATAGGTATATTTGGTTTTGACGATTTTTTTGAACCGAAGGCTGAAAATCTCGAACAAGAGCTATAAATTGGCAAGGTAAAGAATAGAGGAAGGAGATAAAAAAAAATTCAAACTTTTTTTATTTAAAGGGGCATCGATTTCATCTACAAACTTGGCCAGAACTTTTGATGCAATTTCATGTAAAAGTTATGAATGTTTTACTCAACAGGGAACCTTGCCAACTTGTCAACTCTGATTCAGCTGAAATTTGGCTCACTGAAAGAGCATATTGTCCAGATCTCAGAACCAAATTTTGAGCTGCCGAAGTTGATTTTTCAATTTTTGGTCAATTTTTAAAAATGGCAAAAATATTTGTGTATCAATTTTTTGTTTACAATAATTGTAAATTTTGAGAAAAAATTCTGAAAATTGGTTTATATGCTGAATTCGAACTCTCTAGTCGATTTCCACCATTTTCGATGCGATTTGGACCCTCCAGCACAATTCGACTTTTCTCCAGCATACTGGAATCGCTCCAGAAGGCGCTACAATCAACTTCGACAGCTAAAAATTTCATCCTAGCATTATTGCAATATTATTAGTCGATTAGTGCAGTTGAATCGAAAATTTGAAGTGATGAAATGACACGTGTATTACTCACAACTCGAAATTTTGCTTGGAAAAAATTCTTAAATCGTCAATTTGTCCATCAAATTATCCGAAATTTCGCCTACTCTTCAAAGTCGACCCCCCTCCCCCTTCCGAGTCGATTGGGACCATTTTCAAAGCGATCTGGAGCCTTTATTATTTTTTTGAAAAATTGATATGCCAATGAGCTACTTCCACTATTTTCAAAATTTCGCCAAAATTCGAAAAATCAACTTCAGTAGCTCAAAATTTGGTTGTGAGGTCAGGATGACATGCTTTTTCAATGAGCCAAATTTCAGCTCAATTGGAATTGATGAATTGACAAGGTTTCCCCGTCAGTAAAAAATTGTCAGGTTTTGTGCCCTGAATCTAAAAAAACACAAAAAGTTTTGGAACCATTGGTTGTTTACATCCCTCTCTTCCAAAAAAATAAATATTCATGAGAATTCATCAGACTTTAAAAAGTTTTTGATGCCAAAAAAGCGGTTGAAAATTGTCAATTAAATCACCAACATTCTTTTTATAAATAATTTTAATATCTCTATACTTTTTTTTAACTGCTCGTATTATCATTATTATGATTTTTTGGCCATCAAAAATTTGAATTTTTTATTTATTAGGTTGTGGACCTTGAGGTCATAATATGCTACTTTTTCCACTCTTCTTTCCCCTCTCCTTAATTTCTCTTTCTTCCTACCTTCCAACTTTTAAAGAAAAAATAAACTTTGCCCGAGGAAGTTATGAATTTAGAACGTTCGAATATTTCGAACAAAAAATTATAATTTTATCGCAATGTCATTGGTTGAAAATATATCTTCGTAAAAACATGTTTACTGACGAGGAAAGGTAGAATTCAAAATCAAATATACTTGCATACTTTCACTTCACGAATAAGTATTTTGAACCATTCTTATGACGAATTTTTGAACAAAACGATGATAATCCTTTTTATAATTCCAAGTCCTCGGGGATTAAAAACTCCAAAAAAATATTCAAACCCCATCATTTCGAAAAAAAAAACTCGTTCGAAGTTTGCTGTACTCATTTTCAGCCTTCGAATTCAACCTTCCAAAGTTTCAAACGCACCGTTGCACTTTCCATTGTGTATATAATGGGATAGAAAAATTTTACACATGTAATCACCTTCGGTGCCTATTTCTCAAAGGTCAAGGTAAAGAAATCGTGAAAGGGCCTTATATTCCGAGTAAGGTCTTTTTAAAAAAAAATGATGAGGGCAGAATTTTAAAATTTATTCCCTGAAATAACCAGGAATTTGTGGTTTTGGCAACGTGAAGTGAACTCATCGTCAGTTAGATTTTATCTAGGAAGGAACAGCAAAAAAAAAAAAAATTCTATGTTGGTGAATACGAGCGACAATGACTTTGAATTTCAATTAGCACGTACCTATCTTGACTCTGGATCATTGTAAGATGTGGAATTGACTTAATGACTAGCTCTGTCGACTTTGTAGGAGGGTATGAAGGGGAAGGGGACGTTCACTAGAGATATAGCCTTCAGATTTAGTAGATAATCCAATTTTAGAAGCAGCATTTCAAATGTTCAAAATGCTGGGTGGCCTTCAGCAAAAGCAAAATAGGTAAAATTTGTGTATAATTTATTTCGTAGGTTTTAACGCGAATTTTGCCTATCTGTCATATTAAAGGGGTTGGGAAATGTTGAAATAATTCAATTGTCATTTTCTGAGCCTAAAATAGATTCTTTTCTTTATTTTTCAATGTCAAATAAAAAGCCAGACGTGACTAATGACGACACGAAAAATTATAAACTCATTTCTTTTTCCCATTTTGAACATTTTTCGATGAAAAAAACTTAAAAATTGGGGAAAATACACCCTCCCCCGCCCATCATTGATAAATATTCTTGAAATGAAAAAGTTACATTTCTCGTATTAATTTTTCATTTTACTTTCATCCATGATATTCCCATCTTTCCTACCTATCGATTACGAAATAGGCAAGTACCAGACTATGCAAAATAATACCAAACCAGTATTTAATTTTTCCCTCATTTACCTATTATTCAATGTTGAAATGTTGAATATTTAATCTATTTAACATAATGCTCTATTTATTGATATCGAATCGATGCATCTGCACGTTTAAATATTCCTCTTCGACTGGTTTTCTAAATATACCGAATTTTAAATACGTACGAAAATAATCGGAAATCTAGGTCAACGCTAGTTTCGCATTGAAATTCGTCTATCGACGTTCTAAAAATACTCGTAAATTTCGGTATTTACATAATATTAAAAAGGTAATTAGGTATTATAAAGATGGTATAGATTTCGAAAAGACAATTCTTCAAACAAAATGCAAGTTGTGCCAAGCCAGCCAAGTTCTTAGACCTTGAAAACCATACCGATGATTAGGTTAATCTCCAAGTACGCTTATTACCAGTAAAATGATCGACTGGGTACATAACTTTCTCCTCGCCATATCCCATTTACCTATTTCTGACACTTTTTTTCGGTTGGTAATTTTTTATCGATGATTAACGCCGAAAAAATTGCAAAAAAATGCGCTTTAGGATGATTTGATTTTATTGTAAAGATGCTCACTCAGCACGTAGGTTTTATAGGTAATGTGACAATAGGACAACGTGTTTGGAAGGTGCAGTAATCACATTGAAAACTGATTACGAAATTTTGTTTTTATGCTACATTAATTCGGTCGGTGTGTGAACCATAGAAGTACAAATTATTTAATAAGGTATCATTATTGTCACGCACAATTAAACGTGTATTATGTAAAAGAATAAAAAAAAAAACGAGAAAAATATTTAGAGAAAGTCACATGGATTAACATAGGGGACAATTATAGGTTTATCATTTCACGATTAGCACTTGTGATGTTACGATCGCATGTCTGTATATTGGACAAAGCAACCGGCTGAGTATTTACTTTCAAATGATGATTGTAAATGTGGTGATCATCGAGCGCAACTATGTTATATGCGGTTTATACGAAGCCGGCGAATGTGCTTAATCGCGAATATAACTTTATCAATGGAACGAGCCAACGTTGATATTTTCGTGTTGCGAAATTTTAATATTTTTTAACGGGATATCCGTTAAAATTGCGTTATAAAATGGTTACGTAGAGAAATATGCAATTTTGAATTTGGAATGAACTCCCCCTCTGATGGAATTTTTTTTTGACTTGCAGGACACACAACATTAGAATGAAAACGAAACTGGTGGCCGGAATGTAAGTTTAAATGTGTAATACCAAGAAAAAAAGGAAAAGTGGACAGCACCATTTCCACAACATCCAATACGTAAAATGGCTCTCCGTTCAAAATGGATGTTGATGTTATCATTATTAAACGTAACCGCATTAACGACACAGAGGAACTTGAACATCGCCTCGTATAAGGTAATGAAAGTTATTACCATTTAATAATACCTATGGTGTGTATAGGTTCGGCTAAGTAGCCGAGTTGTACTTAGTCAGCAGATTAGTCTAGAATTTTAGCCGATTTTTTTTTTTGCTTCGCCTTTCATTCGTAGGTATACGAGGTACTTAAAAATTCAAACTTTCTTTTGTAACGAACTAATAACGAGATTACGTTTCGAATGATTGTATTCTTTATTAGATAACAAAGTATTTTCGACTTCGTTTATTAGATCGGTTTGTGACGTAACGAGGTAATGAAAAAATACCCTTTCTTCGAATTAATTTAATTCACGTAGCTGCATACAAATGAATAATGAAAAATTATTAACCATATTTTCAATTATTACCTCATCATCTCCTCAATTTTTTTTTTTTGCGATGTGTGAAAAAAAATACCTGCTACGGAGACAGGTATTCTCGAAAAAAAAAACGCAAATTCCTTTATCAGAATGAACGGAAATATTTCCTATAGAAATACTATACACGAATGTAATATAAAGCAAGTGTATTTGCACACAAAAAAAGTAAATATTAGGTTAGGTTAACAGCCTTGTAACGAAGGTCGTCCGTTCGTTTATTCTGTTGCAAAATTATTACCGTACGGTTAGGTTTTCCTTTTATTTTTCTTTTTGTGAAGCAAGTTGTGTAATAATTACCATTTTTATGTAAAAAAAATGCACGGAGAGATTTTTTTTTCTCAAGATGACCATTGTTGGTATTCGGCTCGTTTGTATGATGGATGGATTGAGGGAGGAGGCGGGTAGGCGAGGAGTTGAAAAAATTTTGTTAGATTGGTACGGATGCGTTTGTGACGAGTTTGTCTCGTGTGATCGTTTTGATCGGTGGGTGAAGTGGTCCCATTTTGTTATCAATTTAGGGTAAATTTTGGGATGTTGGATACAAAAAATGGTGAATTTTTGGAATCTTGAGTAATCTGCGCAAATTTGAGTCTGTAAATTGACGTAAATATTGAAATTTTACGTTTACGTTTGCTTTATTTTGGGGTATTTTTTATGTTCATTTTTGGAACCGAGTTTCTACGAAAATTTCCAGGTTTGGAAGAAGCTCAGGTGGTTGGTTAAATATCGTTCCTGAACGTAATGATGGCTGAAGTCCACCTATGAATCTTGTTCGGGACAATTTGATACCCTAATTTAACTTCTGACGATGAAAAAATGTTTTTTCAAAGGCCCCTCATTGCACTTTGCTCCAAAATGTTATCGAAACTAAAAATGAATCACGGATTCGAAATCAGAGCTTGTGAAAACCTCGAAATCGATATACATGACGATATTTTATCACTTTTTCAGATTTCCACCTCCCTCACCCCCTCCCTTATTGAACATTTTTACTTGTATTGAAATGCGTCCTAGGCATATTTCAAATTTCGAAACTTGTCTTTTTTTATGAATGATAGAAAAATTATGCCCAGGATTCGTTCTCTTATTGGAGGTATTTAATAAGGGTGGTCTAAGGGAAGATTTGATCAAAATTCAAAAAGCACCCTGAATTTGAAATTGCAACTACCAAAAACCTTGAAATCGATATACATGATGATATTTTATAATTTTTCAGGCATTTCTCCCTCTCCCCCCACTCCACCATTATTGAACGTTTTTACTTGTATTGAAACGTGTGCTATGCATATTTCAAATCTACGATTTTGAATTTCGAAGAGTGTTCTATGAAGTATTGAAAAGTTACTGCTACAGGTTTCGTTCCCTTATCTGGGGTATTTGATAAGGCTGGGCGAAGGGAAGATGTGGTCAAAATTGAAAAAGAACCCTGAATTCGAAATCAGAGCTGTTAAAAACCTTGAAATCGATATACATGGCAATATTTTATCATTTTTCAGATTTTGCACTCCCTTCCTCACCCCCTTCATCTATTTAATTATTGAATATTGTTACTTACATTAAAACGTGCCCTATGCATATTTCAAGTTTACGATTTCAAATTTTAAAATGTCTTTTTTCCATGAAGATAAACTATCAAAAATATATTGCTTCAGGCTTCGTTCTCTTATTTGAGGTATTTGATAAGGGTGGTCTAAGGGAAGATTTGATCAAAATCATGAGATGGGAATGATTTGATGAGGATCATAAGATGTTGATGATTTTGTGAGCATCTCAGATGGCGATAATTTGATGAGAATTTTAAGATGATGATGATTTTAGTGAGAATCTTGAGATGGTGATGATTTGATGAGAATCTTAGGATTGCGATGATTTGATGATGATTATAGGTGATGATTTGATGAGAATCTCAAGATGGTGATGATTTGATTGGGATCTCAAGATGGTGATGATTTGATGGAGATCTTAAGATGGTGATGACTTGATAGGGATCTCAAGATGACGATGATTTGATGAGAATCTCAAGATGATGATGATTTGATGAGGATCTTAGAATTCCAATGACTTGATGATAATCATAGGTGATGATTTGAGAAAATCTCAAGATGGTGATGACTTGATAAAAATCTCAAGATGGTGATGATTTGATGAGAATCTCAAAATGATAATGATTTGATGAGAATCTCAAGATGATTATGATTTGATGAGGATCTTAGGATTGCGATGACTTGATGATGATCATAGGTGATGATTTTATGAAAATTTCAAGATTGTGATGATTTTATGAGAATTTCGAGATGATGATGATTTTATGAGAATTTCAAGAGGATGATGATTTTGGGATTGTTATGACTTGATGATGAACGTAGCTGATGATTTGATGAGAATCTCAAGATGGTGATGATTTTTTGTAATTTCAATATAATGATGGTTCGATGGGAGTCTTAAGATGGTGATGATTTGATAGGGATCTCACGATGGCGATGAGTTGATGGGAATGTTAAGATGACGATGATTTGATGAGAATCTCAAGATGACGATGATTTGATGAGGATCGTAGGATTGCGATGACTTGATGATGATGATAGGTGATGGTTTGATGAAAATCTCAAGATGATGATGATTTGATGAAAATCTCAAGATGGTGATGATTTGATGAAAATCTCAAGATGGTGATTTGATGAGGATTTTGGGATTGCTATGACTTGATGATGATCATAGGTGATGATTTTATGAGAATCTCAAGATGGTGATGATTTGATGAGAATCTTAAGATGATGGTGATGATTTGATGGAGATCTCAAGACGACGATGAGTTGATGGGAATTTTAAAATGACCGTTTTGTCCATGATTAAGATTCAATCACAAAATTGCTTTCAACAAAATATACGATTTTGTCAGAATTGTTTAGAATTTAAAAATTTGAGAGTTTTCTTTTTTCAGTATTTTTTCAAAAAACGTTAGAAACATGATGGAGATGGAAAAGCTGGGTGGTGAGGGGGATGATTCTAAATTATAAAAAACCTTCGGGGGTTGCCACTTCATGGTTTTTGGGTATGCTAAGTTCAAAAGTAGTGTTCGTTTTACTAGTAGAAGAATTGATGTCATGAAAATTACAATTACTACGTTTTTCACAATTTTAGCCCAATTTTTAAAAATAATAATCTCAAAATAACGCAATTTCTGGTGTTCCAACATCTCTTGGCGAATTCTACAGAGTATAGGTGCGATCTTTCAGTATTTTAAGCACCTTTTAGTGGAGAATTCTGGAAGCTTTGCAGGAAGAGGGTGTAAAAATTGAATTTTTTTGTTCTGAGATTCCTACCATGAAAAAAATCATAATCTTAGTTCTCAAAATGATTTTCATCGATTATCTCTTGAGAGTTTTTTCAATATAAAAATAGCTGAATTGCAATTCGAATTTTCATTGATGAAGTACAATTTTCTTCTGCTTGAAGAAAATGGGTAATTCAATTTCACAAAATGGAAATATTGACAAAATCAACCCATAAATCATCTAAACCAAACAACTCTCTCAACTTTCAAGTTTTTTTTTTCTTTTTTGAAAATTGATCCAATTTTTCGACCTTTTTTTTTGGCAGAAATGTATACCATGTCAGTAGATAAAAGGTGATCAAATGTTTCCATGTTTTGATGATTCATAGGTCATCACTCTGTTAACATCTCCCAACACAAGTATAAAACTGAAAATCGAATGTTTTGGAGAAAATCAGGTTAATTGTAGTCTTTACTCGATTAACATATATTTTCATATTTCGATGCTTTCTCAAGACTGGAAATAAATTTTACTCGAATCATTGCCTTGACTTGTTCCTAATGCTTAAGGCGTAACGGACAATCCTCTATTATTTCAGTGGCGGGTAATTTATCATTTAATTCGTTGTCGTTCGATTACCAAAGAATCATTCTGTTTATACACTCGCCGACCTTGGTGCTTAAATAACAATTAATATTATCGATATATTATTAAGAAATTTAAATACCACTGCGTCTATTTACCGAACTTCGTCTTCCTGTTGTGCGTATCATCTTTATAATTAATATATTTATATTATTATGTGCTCGATTCTTTTTTTATTCAATTTATTCGCACCTTTCCCTATGGTACAATTAAATGCGTAGGTATGAGATCATATACACGAAGCATCCCTAATTCCTGGTTAATTTTGGAAAAGTTTTGGTTAGTTTTTCCCAATTAAATCGTATATATTTGATTGTATCTTTTTTTATGTTTCTTTGTTTTGGTTATTACATCGAGACTGGGACTGGTCGTGGTAATTGTGAAAGCGAATGCAAACATTTTATTATTAGTGTTTGTATGGTGTTGTGTATACCATAGTATAGCTATCTAAATGACAATGAACTTGGCGTTGTGATTAATCGAGTAACTTATCAAATTTATTGTGCGAGTGATATGAAATTTTTATTGAATATACCGTTAAACTGCTTAAGTAAGATTGTATAGGTGTGCCTGTACCTTTGTCGGTGGTATTTAAATACCTGCGTAATTTTTCTTACACCGTTGAATGATTTATTTTTAACGCTCGTTTTTTTTGTTTTGCTGTATCTTTGTCAACGTGTTGTTTTGTATGGCTTTTTTCAATTGGGAAAATTTCGGTTAGTTTTTATGGAAAACTTTTTATTGCGACGTTGATGTGATTTTATGAGTGTAATGATCCTAACAAAATGTTGTTTGGATGTTGCGCTGACTATGTGATTTTCTTATGCATGTAAACAATGATTTTATAGATAATCAAGTTATGTACTAGATATTTATTGATTGACTTACATTTTTTTTTCTTCTTTTTTATTCCAGATACATCACCATATGGATGTCAACGATTTAAGGAATGTATTTCAAGTAGAACAACATTCAGATGGTAACTAGATTAATTTTCTATTCGCTTATTTGCTTTTTAGATGACATTTTTCAACATTTTGTCCCAAAATAGTTGTTTTACTTCAAACTTTAAAAAAAAATTCCGTTTCAGAATTTTTCAAAATTTTTTCCAAAAGTTTAAAAAATTTTTTCTGATTTATTCGAAATCCTTGTATTAAAATTTTTTTATTTTTACAAGTTTGCTTTAAAGATTTTTCATTACAGAATTCAAAAATCTTTGATAATGGTTTTGTAAAAGCTTTTCTAAAAAATTTTTAAAAATTTTGTAGTTCAATATTTTCTTTCAAACTTTTTCATTCAGAATTTTTTTTTCAAAATTTTTACAATTTTTGTCAGGTACCTGCGATTTTTTGAAATTCTGTTCTAAATGCTTAAAATTTTCCAAAATTTAGCTTTTGTACGAAACTCTGTTGAAAAATTTTTCTTCATCTTGGAATAGTTGAAAATTTGTATCAAAACTTTTTCCAAATTTTTCGCACCTGAAAATGTCTACTCAACTATTTCTTTTTTTTATGATTTCGTTGAATTTTTTCAATTTTTGTTTTTAAAATATTTAAAAATGTTTATAATTTTTTTGAGATTTTTTCTATTTTAAATATTTTTTTTAATTTTTTGTATTGAAATTTTTTATCACTTCAAAATTTAAAAAAAAATATTCCTGGCTTTATATTGAATTCAAGATTTTAGATTCGGGGAAAAATCAAAAGTAGGAATGTTGATGGGGGGGGGGGGGGGGGGGGGGGGGGGGGGGGGGGGGGATTGAACATTTTCCAATCGGATAGAATTTTCTGATTAAAACTGTAAAATTTTTCAAATTCTCTAAAAAATTATTAATTTTTCCCAAAATTTTATCGATAATTGAGATTTTTTTCAAATTTTTGCAATAATTTTTTTTCATTTCAAAATTTTTACAAAAATTTTCTTGACTTTTTACTGAGTTTGAGATTTTTTTATGGGAAGATCGATGAGGGGGGGGGTGACTTGAAATTTTCCAATGGGCTAGGTATTTTTTCACTTTTCCAACTAAAACTGCAAAATTTTACAAATTTTCTCAAAATTTTTATATTGTTTGAAAATTTATCAATTCCAAAAATCTTTATAATTTTCTCTGCATTTTTTCAACATTTCAAAGATTTTCAACAATTTTTTTGTAGTTTGAAAATTTTTTCAAATTTTTTGCATTATACATTTTTCTTTCTTTAGAAAATTTTTAAAAATCTATATTTTCACGATCAAAATTTCTCTGTTTTTTTTCATAATATCAAAAAGGGTTAACGTTTTTTTTTGAATATTTTGAAATTTTTTTTTTGTTTTATATATTTTTTATTATGTTACTTCAATTTTGTTGTAAAATTTTGCTCCTTCAGAAATTTTCAACTTTCGATTTCATCAACATTCAAATCTGAAAATATTTTTCAAAATTTTTTCGTTCAGGAATGTAGAATTTTCAAGTAAATTTATTTTAGATGAATTTTGGGGGAAAAACTTTAGAAAATTTTGAAAAATATAAAACACTACAAAACATTTTTGTAATGAAAAACTTTCGATTTTGAGGGGGAAAATGTCATACAAAATTTTTATAAAATTTTTCGAATATACTATGACAGAAATTTAAAAAGAATTCAAATCATGAAAAATTGAGAGAATTAATTTTGAAAAACTTGCACTGCCAATTTTGAATCATTTCAGGATTTTTTTCGTTTCAAAATGCTCAAAAGCTGGCAGTATAAATTTTTTCAGAAATTTTCATCGTTTGAAGTCTTTTTAAAATTTTAAACTCAAAATACACAGAAAAGTTTATGAAGAATTTGTATAATATTTTTCCACCTCAGAAATTGAAAAATTGTTTTTGGTAGTTTTTTCTATTTTTTGAAAATTGAAAATTTTTCACTTTTAATTTCATAAAAATTCAAATTTAAAAATATTTTACAAAATTTTTGCATTTAAAAATTCTATTATAAAATTTTTAGGTAAAATGGTTTCAAACCTCAAAATACCGCCTTAATTTTTTCAGATTTTTTTCATTTCAAATTATGTTTCAAAATTAACAGTGCAAATTTTTCAGAATTCATTTTCTCAATTTTTTATGATTCAATTTTTTTAAAAATTTCTGTCCTAGAATTTTATAAAAATTTTGTAAAAAATTTTGTATAGCATTTTCCCCTCAAAAATCGAGAGTTTTTTATATTTTTCGAAATTTTTTAATTTTTTTTCCAATTTCATGCATCAAAATTCAAGTTTGAAAATAATTAAAAAAATTTTTGCACTTAATAAAAATTTTTTTCATCATAAAATTTTTAGGGAAATTAATTTTATTAATCTCGGAGTTTTTCCTCACTTTTTTTCAAATTTTTTTTTGTTTCAAAATGTTTTAAAATTGGGGTACAATTTTTTTCTGAATTTTCTTTCATTTTTCATGATTCGAATTCTTTTCAAAATTTTCAAAAACTTGTAAAAAATTTTGTAAAACATTTTTTTACCTCAAAAATTGAAAATTTGGCATTACCAAAAATTGTTTTTTGTTAATTTTTAAAATTTTTTTCGACATTCTCTTAATTAAAAAAAAATTGTCATCATGTAAAAATATTTCAAAATTGTTTTTCATCAATTTTTATCAAAATTACGAGAATATAAATTGTTTTACGAAGTAAAAAAATCCGAAAATTTAATCTCATCTGTTTCGAAATATTTATTACGAAATTATCAAACACTCGTAGCTTTTCAAATTATAAAACAGTCAGCTGCACGACGTATTCCGATTAAAAGTGAGATTGAAAAACCAGTTCAAACCCGTAACTCGGCACGAGAAAGGGCTTACTCGTACGTCTTTGGCATCGACATTATCGCACACGGGTTCATTCACCACCAAAGCCATCCTGCCTAAACTCATATTTAATGTAAATTTATGCTTAGTCACGTGTAATATTTATGCGACGCTTACTTTACGAAAAAAAATTGCGAATTCCGTCGTCTCGTACGTTTCAATGTCGCCTCTCGCCAGCTATTTTTAACCAATCGCCAACTCCGACTCTGCTATCACGCTTTTGCGGTATTTTCAGTTCCAGAGTACGAGATAGTAAACCTTCACTCGATCAGAAAGCGAGAAATTGCCAACACCAGCGCAAATAGTTCCAAAGATAAACGAAAATCGAACGATAAATTAAACGATAAATTATTAAAATTAGAAGCGTTCGGTAAAAGTCACGAATTATCGTTGCAGCCCTTAGACCAGCAACTGTTTAAAGGAAATTTAAAAATGTGGTCGGCCGAATCCGATGGAAATGGTTCTATTAGTTATACAGAATTGCCAGACGTAAGTACATAGCAGACTATACGATTATAAATCATTATAGGTAAACTGGTCAATATACCACAGCTCGACCTGGATCGAGTTTTTTTCCCCTTCAGTAATTCCAAAATCTATATGTATAAGTACTCGTATTTTTGATTTTTTCGGAGAAATCGTCTCATTAAACGATCGGATGGGTGAATTAGAATATATGCAAAATATCGCGCACATGAACCGGTTATCGAACAATTAATTCATTAAGTACCTGGGTAAAAAAAGTTGCGAGATGAGAATTAAACGTGTTATGTAATAGTAGTAGCGTATCGTAGATATATATAACATTGTAGAATTAGTCGATATTTGAAAGTAGCTCTATAAAGTGAAAAACGCGTGGAGATATTTTATTCGCGATATAAAATTTTTCATGGACGAAAATCACTCGAGAGGTGGATTTTAAAGGTGTTTCCATAATGTATACCTATCTAGATACCTAGTCTACCTACCTAAACGATCTTTAACTAAACAGCTGAATAAAAAAACCATAATTTTTTTCTCCAAATCGTTTGCATAAAATTGTGATAATTTTCGTGGCTGATGGGTTTTTCTAATGTACGGGGACATTTTGTCTTCGGAATTAAGACATTTGGAAGAATATTGGGTATTCATTGATGAATGTATTTATTCCATAGGCTTACGTCGGCGATCCCTACCAAGACGAAGAAAATCAAGCAGCTATAATACTGCATGAAGATAACGACGATGGCTCCCTATTAATGGTACGATAGTTTATTTTTTGCATCATAAATTTATATAAATTACTTAATTTTGGACAAATGGATTCGATTTTCCATCAAGTTTTTCCAGTTTTTAGCGAATTTTACTTTACTGAAATAATTATGTACATATGTAATCCGCATACGTAGTACCTACTTTAGTGGGTGTGTTTATGTAATGTTTGTGGTTGTAATTTACAGGAAGGTACCATTGGGCACGATTTAGTCATCAAACCTTTACCTATTCATTTAAGAAAACATTTGAGTCAAGTCAAAGCGTACGCTGCGAAAGAATCGGATTTGGAAGAAAGCAGCAGTGATGGTGATGAAATGTTCCTAGATAAAGAAATGAGTTTAGGCCAAGACCAAATCGCTAGAAACGGTTTTCCTCTGGATAAAGAGGATAAATCATTAAGTAAAATACATCCTCAACATGTGGTCTATAGGAGGCATTCGCATGATGATGTTGATGTGAAATTAAGTGATTTCGGTGAGTATTTTGATGAGATTGGGTTTAATATTATTTTAGCGAATAAGTTACCTACTTGAATGAGACTTCATAGTAAGATATACTTATTTAGAAATTGTGTAAGGCCAGCAGATGACTTTTTGCACAGAAAATTTCAGAGAATGTCTTACGACAATTTCTGAAATTTTCCGATCATAAAAAGTCATCCAGGGTAACAAAATTTCATGATGCAAACATTTTCCTGAACCCCACCAGCCATAAGACATACTTGCTCATGTCAAAACGAGTCAAGATTTTCCTGAATTTTACCACGAGAACCTAATTTTCTTGATTGAAAATACAATTTTGCGATTATTGGCCCATGGTCCTCTCCCCAATAGTTGAATCTCGTCGTCATGACCTTGCCTTGTAGAAGAAGATTGTTAGCTCATTTTTTTCAGAGGCATAGCGAAAAGAAATAGTAAAAAGTGATAATTTTTGGGAAATTACTTAAAAAAATGATTGAAAATTCTGCAAAAGTTGTAAAGAAGTCGTGAAAAATGTTTGAAATATTATGAAAACAGTTGACATTTGCATAAAAATTTTAAGTGTTGAGAAAGTTGTCAAAAAGTCCTGAAATGTTGTAAAAATTGTCAAAAATTTCATAAAAATCATTGAAAATCATTGAAAATATTGTAAAAGTAATGACAATGAAAGATCATAAAAATATTTTAGCAAAAATCATTTTTGGCCAAATTCATCGTTTTTTGCCATTTATCATTTTCTAGTCCATACTGTTATTTTTTTGGTCAAAATTGTCATTTCAGAATACCTAATCATTTCAAGGTATAAAGTGTCATTTTTGGTCAAAATCTACGATTTTCATCAATTGTTTGTTGTTGTATTGTGAATTTTTGGTCAAAATTGTCATTTCAAGGTAAAACATGTCATTTTTGGTTAAAATCGGTTTTTTCCGTCTATTGTTATTTTTTTGTCCGACTTGTGAATAGTCAAGTCAAAATTGTCATTTCAGGTAAAAATCATTTTTTTGGTAATTTTAGGTTATTTTTTTGAAAATTTATCAAGGAAAATATTACGGTTGCATATTCAAAATTCTTATAAGTTTCAAAAAGATTGACAAAATGTCGAAAAGTCACTTTCTGAAAAATATTAGCGTTGGATATTGAAAATTTTTATAAGTTCTGGCAATAGGTAGGTCTAAAAGTCATTTTAGGCTTTTTAAAAATGTCATCAACGTATAAAGTCTGACAAAATATAAAAAGTCACGAGAAATATCATGGATGGATGTGATCAAAATTACAAAAAAATTCATAAAAATCATTGAAAATGTTGCTAAAGTTGTGAGAAGCCCGTGAAAAATGTCTGAAATATTGTAAAAACAGAAGAAAATTTCATAAAAATCGTTGGAAAAGTTACGAAAAGTGACTCATCAGTTTTAAGGATTTTTGACAATTTTTTCAACATTTTTAACATTGCTGACAACTTTTTATCGCTTTTTCAAGATTTTCATTGATTTTCGTGTAATTTTCACAATTTTCATAACTTTTTTGCTACTTTTACAACGATTTTACGGATTTTAATAGAATTCTTTACCATCTTTGCAACATTTCAGACATTTGACTTTTTCACTAATTTTGCAACATTTTCAACAATTTTTATAAAAATGTTTTTAATTTTTGCAACGGTTCAGATATTTTTAACGACTTTTTCACTGCTTTTACTAATTTCAAAATGATGACTAAAAGAAAGAAAAATTGAAAACTGAGAAAAAAAAAAGAAATATTTCAGGGAAAAACTAAAATTTAGTGACGGAAAACTGAAACTGGAACAAAAGCTAAAATGGAAAAACTGAAACGAAACTAAAAGTGATAACGTAAAAATGAAACATGGAACAAAAAAATTAAAATTGAAATATAGAAAAAAGTGAATCGAAAAAATGAAAGTGATGACGAAAAAATGAAATTGAAACGATAAATATTGAAATAAAAATCCATAAATATAAAATCCACGACGTGTCTGTCTGTCCGTAACGCCGACATTTTTCGTGACTTTTTGACATTTTATCGGACTTTATAAGAAAATGACAATTTCGAACCAAAAATGACAATTTTGACAAAAAATGACAGTTTGGATCAAAAAATGCTAATTTCGACCAATAATGACAAGTTTGACAAAAAATGACAATTTTTACCTTAAAATCGACAATTTTTGCAAAAAATTACGATTTAGACAAAAAATGACAATTTTTACCTTGAAATGACAATTTTGATGAAAAATTCACAATTTGAATAAAAAAAAACAATTGATGAAAAACGAATATTTTGACCAAAAATCACACTTTCTACCTTAAGGAAATGACAATAATTTTTACTCTAAATTGGCAATTTCGACCCAAAAAATTACAATTCTGGCAAATTGTACCAAAAAATGGCAATATTGGCAAAAAATGACAATTTTGACCAAAAATCACAATTTTGATCAGAAATGACAATTTTGACCAAAAATGACAATTTTTACAAAAAATGACAATATTGGCAAAAAATGCTAATTTTGACCAATAATGACGAGTTTGACAAAAAATGACAATTTTTACCTTTAAATCGACAATTTTTGCATAAAATGACGATTTAGACCAAAAAGAACAATTTTTACCTTGAAATGACAATTTTGATGGAAAATTCGCAATTTGAACCAAAAAAACAATAGATGAAAAACGAATATTTTGACCAAAAATCACACCTTCTACCTTGAGGAAATGACAATAATTTTTAATCTAAATTGACAATTTCGACATAAAAAATTACAATTCTGGCAAATTGTACCAAAAAATGGCAATATTGGCAAAAAATGACAATTTTGATCAGAAATCACAATTTTGATCAGAAATGACAATTTTGACCAAAAATGACAATTTTTACAAAAAATGGCAATTTTTACAAAAAATGACAATTTTTACAAAAAATGACAATTTTTACAAAAAATGACAATTTTTACAAAAA
>FIZU01016257.1:0-14587 GCA_900064475.1 Pseudococcus longispinus | reverse complement strand
AAATGTCAGACTTTTTTGGACTTGAAGAAATTTTTAGAGATAATTGAACTTGGAAAGAAGATAGATTCCTGAAATTTTTCAAGTTCAAAAAATCTAAATTGTTTGTCTGGCAAAATGTTCAAGAGTCTCCATTGTCCCTAAAATTTTATAAGTCCTAAAAGTCATTTGAATTCTGAAAAATTTTCCAAGTCCAAAAAAGTCAGGCAAAATATCTAAAAGTCACTGCAACGAATTTTCGTAAATGAATTTCGTATAATCTGAAAATTTTTCCAAATTCAAAAAATACGGGGAAAATGTCTAAAATTCTATTTTAATAGGTAAAAATCTATCTGGAATTGTCTGATTCGAACTTTCTTGAAATTTTTCAAATCCAAAAATTTATTTGAGTTCTTAAAATTTTTCCAAGTTTAAAAAAGTCGGAAAAAATGTCTGAATGTTGGCGTAATATCTGAAATTTTCCAAATCAAAGAAGTCTGTCTGACAATATATCGGAAAGTTACCCTGATTTCTAAAATTTTCTTAATTCAAAAAGTTTGAATTGTTTGACTGACAAAATGTCTAAAAGTCAGTAAAATCTCTGAAATTTTCTAAGCCTAAAAAGTCAATGGAAATCTGAAAATTTTTCGAATTCCAAAAAGTTTGACCATTTTTTTAACAGTCAATTTTCTAAGCTCAAAAAATCCAAATTGTTTGTCCGACAAAATTTCTAAAAGTCTCCATTGTCCCTAAAATTTTGTAAGTCCAAAAGGTCAGTAGAAATCTAAAAATTTTTCAAAGTCCAAAAAAGTTTGTCAAAGTGTCTAATAGCCATCGTCAGGAAAAAATGGACAAAATTTTCAGATTGACCCCCAGCTATAAGACATATCCATGTCAAAACTTCCCTTTAAAATTTCAACTCTGCCAATTCAATTCAACAAACATTGGTGCAAATTGAGGAACCAGATCTGTCCAATACAATGGGGTAAATATACGCACTAAAAAATATAAATTGAGATGCTGATTCGATCCAACTCACCTTTTCTGATTTACTGATGGTAGTTTTATCTAAACCAAGTCGTTCACGAAGCAGCAACATATGTCGTACTTTTTCTACTTCCTCGAGACGTGTCAATTTCTCCAATTCCCATTGATGATCGAATATCAAACTATCTCCACGAGGCCTCCACCCGTGTAAATTTTCTTCACCTCGGACATACGTCGAGCTCGTATCGAGCACTCTGCGTTGTCTTCTCTGGACTCCTGCAAAGAATTGAAAAAAATTCGTTGAAATTTTATCTCCGTTACGAAATTCAAGTTTGCTTACACAAGGAAGAAATGAATTGCGGAGCGTTTAGAGATAGAGATAAAAAGAAACGGAATTAGGTGAAAATGCACAATAGTAGATCGATTCAGATAATATTTATTCGAATAATTGAAAATCGTAGGTAGGTATTTTCAACATGGGCGAATAATAAGTATCAATTTGTATGGTACAAATTTCAGCTTGGAAAACGACAAATAAGTACAAAAAATATAACTTATACTGGAAATATTATGAAATAAGTATGAAACGACCAAAGAAAAAAATATGAGTAATATGATATCTCAACTTGCAATCTTTTCTATCCAAAATACGACGAAAAAAAAGCCAAGTTGAGATCAAGACCTTACCTAACGTACATACGCTACTAATAGATTCCAATTACAATCGTTTCGTCATTTCAACGAACGATTTCTAAATCGTCATAAATCATTAAAATCAAACCAACCATAAAAAAACGAAATGAAACTTAAACAAATCAACACATTTAGCCTTCAGCGTACAAGCATAATTTTTCCAGGCGCGTGGAAAAAAATGCGCTAACGAGCCGCCATATTGTTTGAATCTGCGAGACCCTGTATAAAATTTACTCAATCGGGTCTCTCGAGATCAAAACGAGCGGCTATGCGTAATACGAGTATATTGCGATGTATGGTGTAATTGAAACAGGACCGTTGGATCGTTGATATTGTTCGATGTAAAAATGAGACATGTATTTTGATCTACGAAGCGTGTAAATAAAGTAAACCAATAACAACGTCGCGATGATACGACGCCATTACCAGGGGAAAAGCTAGCGATAGCGAATTCGTTGCACTAACTACCTGGACTACCTGCTTCGGATGCTCTCTTCAAAACCAATTCGTACACTCCGGATAGACGATTAGCCTCCATGTTACGATAATTACCGGAGAAGAGGTGTTTCAACGAACGAGGCCCGGTTCTGGCATCTCTGCCGTAAACCACCATACTGAGATCTTTGGTTATAATGGCTGGTCTTCCGCAATTCGCCAACTGGTCGGGAAAAAAATTGTATTAAAACGTGTAAAAAATGAATTGTAGATGATTTCAGAAGACGTACTTCCAAATAGGCCGAAATCGTTATGAAAATTTGTTCTCCATTGGCAGAGATACGATTGAGAAGGGGTGAATTATGCAGCGAGCTGTCCCAAGCTGCTTCGAAACGGAACATGCATCGGTCGTCTCCGGGTATTTCGAGGTATTCGCCGGGGAATAATCCGAGAGATAGAACTGATCCGTCCGTATCGTCGTCGTCTTCAGATTCAGGTGTATTCCTAATACGTCCTACAGAACAAAATTAATTTGATTTAGTTCCCAAGATGTTTCTGAAATAGGAAAGTGAATTGAAAAATGGCAATACGAACCAACTACCAGTTCGCGAATATCTTTCCACTGAAGCTCGGTGGTATGTTCGTGTACGATGGTAACTCGGATACGTCTTTGGATACCTTGATGAAGCAAGAATAATCCTCGGCATGGTAATTCGTCGCTGTGATCCACGACGCAAGGTACATATTCGCCATTTTGTGCTATAAATATTGAAATATTTCACATTGTGAGCCATTCTGAGGGGATTTTAGCTTCATTATGAAGTTAAGGAGGGTTACCTAGTTCGCAGATTTCAAACCACACCAAAACGTCGTATTTGGCGTATACTTGCGAAGTGCAGGGAGAAGGCAGAAGACCAAATTTGGGCGATCGGACCGGTTGGCTGATTGGTATGGATGGTGGTAACATTCTCTTAGGTGGTTGTCGAACGCTGTGAAGAAAATAAAGTTTAAAAGAGATCTTGGTGAGTAAAAGATTCGAGTTCGTGAAACCACTTACAAGGTGCTTTCTTGTTTCGAGTCTCTGTGCAAAGGATGTTGTTGATAGTGACCGAATACCTCGAACATGATTGGTTGGCATTTGATGTATTCGATGAATGAACGATTCACCGATACAGTAATCTAAGTAAAAATTTCAGAAAAATTAGTCAAGAATTAAGATTTTCGTAGGATTAATGTACTCCAAAGAAAAACGCGTTGAAAAGTGTTACGAACATTTTGCACGTGATAAAATCCTAGTGGGGCTCCGTTTCCTGTATTTTTCAAAGGTTCTGTTGAAAATGCTTCGTCGTGACGATGTAAAAAGCTGTAGAAAAAATATAAAATGAATATAAATCGATTTAGATTCTATTTGTGGATAAAAAGACATATTTTTACACTTGTCCCACTACCAAATGTGAGAAATGTAAAAAATGTATTAAAAATGTTGGTTTCATGTCAATTCGACCAAAAAAGGGCAAAATTTTCGATCCCATTTCATTTCATTTCGCTTAAAATTTATTAGATGGGGAGATGAAGTAAAATAGGTCACATCATCAAATAACATTTAAGTAACTGAAACATAAACGTAACATTGAGATATTTTAAATAGAAACGTAACGTTTAGGTATCTGAAATAGAAACGTAATGTTCAAGTAACTGAAACAGCAACACAACATTCAAGTAACTGAAATCGAAACGTAACATTCAATTAACTGAAACAGAAACGTAACAGAAACGTGCCAGACGAATATTTGAAACCGAAACATAACGTTTAAGTAACTGAAACGAAAACATAACATTCCAGTAACTGAAACCGAAACATAACATTCAAGTATCTGAACCCGAAACATAACGTCAATGTAACCGAAACAGAAATGTAACATTATCAGAACTGAAACAGAAACATAACGTTCAAGTAATTGAACCAGAAACATTTAAGAGACTGGAACAGAAGCGTAACTGTTAGGTAACTGAATCGAAAACGTAACGTTTAAGTAACCGAAACAGAAATATAACGTTTAAGTAACAGAAACCTAAACGTAACATTCAAGTAACTGAAACAGAAACGTGCCAGTTGGATATTTGAAACCGAAACTTAACGTTTAAGTAACTGAAACAGAAACATAACGTTCAAGTAAATGAAACCGAAACGTAACATTCAAGTAACTGAAAAAGAAACGTGCCAGTTGGATATTTGAAACCGAAACTTAACGTTTAAGTAACTGAAACAGAAACATGACGTTCAAGTAACCGAAACCGAAACGTAACATTCAAGTAACTGAAACAGAAACGTAACAGAAACGTGCAAGTTGGATATTTGAAACCGAAACTTAACGTTTAAGTAACTGAAACAGAAACATAACATTCAAGAATCTGAACCCGAAACATAACGTCAATGTAACCGAAACAGAAACGTAACATTATCAGAACTGAAACAGAAACGTAACGTTCAAGTAATTGAACCAGAAACTTAACATTTAAGAAACTGGAACAGAAACGTAACTATTGGGTAACTGAATCGAAAACGTAACGTTTAAGTAACCGAAACAGAAACAGAACGTTGAAGCAACTGAAACCTAAACGTAACATTCAAGTAACTGAAACAGAAACGTAACACTTAAGTAACCGAAACAGTAACGTGACGTTCGAGTAATCGAAACAGATGGATATTTGAAACCGAAACATAACATTCAAGTATCTGAACCCGAAACATAACGTCAATGTAACGGAAACAGAAACGTAACGTTCAAGTAATCGAACCAGAAACTTAACATTTAAGAAACTGAAACAGAAACGTAACTGTTGAGTAACTGAATCAAAAACGTAATGTTGATGTAACTGAAACAAAAACTTAACGTTCAAGAAATTGAACCAGAAAGTTGACATTTAAGAAACTGAAACAGAAACGTAACTTTTAGGTAACTGAATCGAAAACGTAAAGTTGATGTAACTGAAACAAAAACTTAACGTTCAAGTAACTGAAACTTGATATTTAAGTAACTGAACCCGAAGCATAACGTTAATGTAACCGAAACAAAAACGTAACGTTCAAGAAATTGAACCAGAAACTTGACATTTAAGAAAGTAAAACAGAAACATGGTTGGGGGTAGAAAGTAAAATAGGTCACATCATCAAATCAAGTTCAAATTCGTGTTCGGGGTCTTCAAGAACATTTTACTACCTTACATCACACAACTTTTTTTTATGAATTTTTAAAAATTTTAGCCGATGAAGTGAGGGAGGAGCGAGAGAGGGGGTTCATAGGGGGTTGAGAAACTTTGGCCCCAAAACTTAGGGGATGGTAGTTTGGGTTGTCTTCGACTTTTTTTTTGAAAAGTTGTCAGAAGGATCGAGATACAGTTGTGGAGTGCCGTCAAATCATAGAAAAATGTTTAGGTCTTTAATTGAAACCCCTCATTTTGGGGATGTGGTTCAAAATTGTTCAAAATTTTGAAATTTTCAAAAATTAAAAAAAAACAATCTGGATTTTTTTTATTTTTGGGGGTAATTCGTCGTATTGTTATCATACAAGGGTAATTTCCTCGATTATTCACTTTTTTTAAGGGGGAGGGGAGGGGAGGGTCGATTTTTACTCCAGATGGACAAAAGACGAACCTCGACACTATTTTCTTTTTTTAGGGGTTCTTAAATTTCCTTCATTACACGAGGTCATCTCGTAATTTGATATTTTTCACAACATTTTAAGAACCCCTAACAAAGAAAATTGAGTCGGGGTTAGTCTTATGTGCATCCGAAGTGAAAATCGACTACTTCTGGGAGTTAAACCATATCTGATTGAAATGCCCTTTCTGGAAGTCACTTATTTCCAAGTAGACTAATATAAAAAGCTATTTCTACTCTATTTTTTAAATAAACTTTAAATCAAACCTCCGACTTGAATTCTATTTCCAATGTTCAACTATCCTTGAAAAAGTTCAACTTTCAACTTTTTGAAATTTCCTAAAAAATTTTTGAATTAAAATTAAACCACCCGTTCAAACTGTGAAATCAGATTTGTCCTATTATTGTTCGACCCACTGGTGCATTGACGACCAAAAAATGGTGGTTCCTTTATTTTTGGATCAATTGGTTATGATTATGAAGAAAAATTTCTGAACAAAATTGAAAAACATTCCTTGATCGAATTGACATGATAACAGCCCAAGGAAGCTAATCCATTTCTAATTCATTTAAACCAAACAAAATTGACCTGACTTACTTGAACTGACAAAACACATCCGCATATTCGGACGGTATATCCAAAGCTTGTAAAATAGTCACTCTAAACGTGAACTCCTTATCAATCATCAAATGATCAGGGAACTCTTCTTCTTTTGAATCAGAATTGCACGACGCATTGCTATCACCTCGGCCGCTATCTCCATCGCCTTCGATTTCTACACAAAATCATATCCATAAGTTATAATCCATCGGTCAAACCTCAACAAACTCGAGGATGAAAAAAATCCACCTCACCTTCTTGTTTTTCATGCTGCCCGTCGATAATACGATCGTCGAAAACACGACCAGGAGCTTTTTTGGCATTTCGAACGACTGGAGATAGGAAATCGTCGTCGAAAACGATCTTAGCCGATTGTCGTACTCCGCTGGAATTATCTATGACTTCGTCCCCTGCTGAAAAATCATCTAGTTTTAATAAAAAAAAATTATGAAATCGAATCAACGTAGCCAAACTGTAATATGATAAGGTACTTTACCGGAAACAGCTTGAACAGCCACGCGTAGGTATCCTTTCACGTCTCCTTTCTCGTTAACGATGGCAATTTTATGGATTAAAGGGACAGGATACAATAAGTTGCTCAAATATACAAAAGACCTTGAAAATGAATTTCAATTAGGAAGATATTCCTTATGGAAGAGCATAATAAATCTACGGATGTTACCTTCCGATCATTCTAAACCATGGGAATCGATCATAAAACGGATCACCTCCGGTCAATGATTCGATATTAAAATCGGGCGAAGTTGGCGAGAGTTCGGCTTCATTATGATACATTTCTCGCATCAGTTCCAATCTTTGTCTAATGAAAAACACGTGGAATTAAATAATACAAGTCGTAAGGGGTCAGAAGGGAAGGAAGGATTACAAACGTAAGCGATTGCAAGGATAAAACAAGCCTTCGAGGTCTCGGTGTAAGCCGATATTGCCATCGGGAAGCGATCATGCGATGGAATAGTCATCGGGGGTGGGTATAATCTCCCTCTTGGTCTTAGCGAACGAAAAAATAAAGTAAAAAAAACCACGAAGCTGTATCCTAAGCATGCCAAGCTAAAACAAACGCTTTGACGCGATTCACAAGACAAAGAGTGCGCTTTCAGAATAAATAAAAAAGAAAATCAAGCTTCGTAATTGGAAAAAAAAGTACTGTAATACCACCGAGGGAGAGAAACCCACCTGGATGGCAATAGATGCGAAAGGAAACAAGACGGTTGGTAGGCGCTGTTAGTAAAACATTGTAGGAAATCTTCTTTGATCAGTTGTTCGGGGGTGGAGGAACAATCTAAGTCCTCGTTATAAATATTCCGCATTAATTCCAACCGAGTTCTTTAACGATTACAACACATGTTATGAGCACAATTCGCAAGGATGGCGGAATCCGAGGCGAGGGGCAAGTTACCTTAGTTTTTCCAACGGCCAGTAATGAGTAGCACCGTTTTTCGTATCGAGAACTTCGACGGCTACGATGGTTTTGGGGAATGGTCGTTCTTCGTCGTAGACATCGTCGTCTTGAGCTACCGATAAGAAATCCGCAGGGAGAGGACTGTACAATGTGTTTGTCAGAAGAGTGAACTGGAATTGGACCTGAAGGACGGAATAGATTAAGAATTTTTATGAAATGCACCTTTAGATTGGAGTGAGCAACAAATAAAACGGATACCTTCTTCTTTAACTCGACTGAAATAGCATTTGCTTCCTTCAAGAAGATCGCATTACCCCATAAATCATCTCTCAACGAAGTGAACTGATGATACTTCCATTTCCTGAAAGCCCACGCTGCCAAAGCACATTCCCTGTCTGTCCAATTGCAAGCAGCGTCGAATAAGGGATTAACTGTGCACGAAAGAAACAGTTAAAATTTCCAATAGACTTCATCTAGATGTTCAAAAGATGAAATTTACCAAAAATATCTTCCTCGTTGTTAAAATCTTCCGGAGTATATGAACTATACATGGACATAGTCATGCTTTGCTCCTCGACTTGCTTCTGCAAAGCGTCTATTCTGGCTTCGTAATTCTGCAACACAAGAAAACCAATTTCGTAAATTCCAGTTCTTTTCAGAGCTTACTCGAGTAATTGCCAAGCTCACTTTGCGCTGTTCTTCGAAAATTTGATCAGCTGTTTCTTTCTCTTTTCTAAATTGTGTTTCGAGAGCATTCAATCGTTGCTGCATTTCTAGTTTTAAATCGATACCTTGTTTTTCGAGGAGCTCGATTTGAGCGAAATTCCAATCTGCTGCTTCTCCATTGTTCGGTGTTCCGATCGGAGAACATTTTTCTTTTTCTAAAAAAAAAAATGGTGGTTGAAGAAATATGCCACCGAAGAAGTATTTTCGATAGTTCAAGAAATCCTCACCTTCGACAGAAATATACTTTTCTGGTGCATTTTTGATATTTTCACGATTTACTCGAGCTGTTGAAAAAAAATTACAATTAATTTCATCACTTGAGGATAATTCGAGAGTTAAAATAGACCATAATAATGATAAATACCTTGCTCAGGATGAGTAAATCTGAAAACGTGATTTTTTCCTAAAATTACTCTAGAACCGGTTTTCAATACAACCGGTGATTTGATTTCTTGACCGTTGACGTAGCATACGGCGTCTTTATAAGGGACTAGTGTGATGACTCCGTCTGAATTGGTAAATTCGCAATGCTCTGGTAATATGTGAGCACCGCAAAGGGTAATATCTTGAGGAACATTTTTACCGGAACCTATTTTGGTAACACCTTCTTTGATGTAATAGATCAGACATTCGGACATGAGAGGATCTTCGTTCAAATTGACTAGATGAGGGGTCTGTGAGAAAAAGAAAGGAAGAAATTATTTAAAAAACGTTTCAACTAGACCAGAATGTTTTGATAAATGTTTTTTCCTTCAAATGTACGAAAATGCAACTTATTTAACATATAGGTTTGAAAAGTTGCATACCTAGCTTTACAAAAGGCGATTACCGTGTTTAGCCAACACAGCTCCTAAAAAATTATGATAGGCAACTTAATAGACACGCCATTCTGAAAAGTACGAAGCAGCACACTCCTGGCGCAGAAGGCTTTTTCTGATAAAATGGTGAAATCGGCCTCAAGTTTTGTCAAAAGTGGTTGTAAATGTTATCTCCGATGTAAAAACTCACTACCTAAATTTTTGATCCCCCAGCTTTCACGAATTCACACCCCTATAGATTGAAAATGTGATATCTTTGGTAGTGAAGGGTGAAAAATTCTAAAATTTTCACAGATTGTGAGAACTATGCGGGTACACATGGGAAAAAATGTTCAAAAAAATTGAGTAATATTTTCTCAATTTTTTTGTACTTTCTCAATTTTTTTGTACTTTGAAATTCTCAAAAAAATCGCATTAGATGGGAAGGATGAGGGGTTTGTGATATCCATAGGTAGTTAGGTACCTATAATGTATATAATTGAGGCCCAAAGGTGCTAGGAACTTGAATAAAAAAAAGTCTTAGGCGAACCTTGGTATTCTACACCTGATGGGAAGCGTAGGAATTGAATTTTTTTCAAGTTTCAAGCCTCAACTCCCTAGTTTGGTGCCACTCCATGAAAAAATAATGCATAAATTTTTGTAACCTGATCGATGCATATTACGAGTACATCGACCAATGACAAAAACAGGGAACAGGAGAGTTGTTTCAGCGTTGATCATTATGAAATTTTTAAATAATTCACTTTTTCAAGATGGGCCCAAATGAACTCATCCTACTCGTAAATATCGCGCGAAAAATTCGCATCTCAGCCAGGATTCGAACCTGGATGTCACCTGAAGCACCATAAATTAATTCTAATCAATTCTCCACTTACTTTTTTGGGTGAAAAAACACCAACAGTAATCCCATCTTCTTTCACAGCAACACCCATTTCGGCAAAAACTGCCTCCCTCTGGATACGAATTTCCTCTGTCCTCTTCAATTTCTCTTCCCACGTTTCGTTAAGTTCTATTCAACAAACATTAGTTCCATTTACAAAGTCCAAATCCAAACCAGGTTTAATCAAAAGCCAAATTGAAGTCCACTCACCAGCTATGAGTTTTTCACTGGCTTGCAACTGGTCCACAGCTTCTTCAGCGATGGATTGTTTGGTGTATTTATCAGATTCCCCTTCGGCACCTTTAATCATTCTCAATTCTCCATTTCCTGTGAAAAAAAGTCACTTAATTATTTTGGACCGAGGGAATATTGCAAGAATTTATGATCAGCAACCCCAATGTAATTCCATTTAATGAGAGAGAAGCGTATTTGATTGCAAAATGACCCATGAATAGCAGTGAGGCAAAATATTAGCTCGGGGTTTGATTTTTTTTGTCCTAATAACTTACGACGTTTATTAGGTCCTTTTGTCTTGATGCAGATTATTCTATCATCTTGACCTATTATAGATTTACACAATTAATTTCATTTTGGTGTCATTTTTTTTCATAATCGAAATTTTATAATTTTAGATGCAGCATCGCACGAAGGGGTATCCTTTTAATGGAACTATACGATTTGAGAAAAATCGTTCTACTTGAACCCGTGTTCTATAGCAGTAGGTACAAGTCAAAAAGGAAGACTCACCTTCGTTTACATCGATTCCTTCAGCTTTCAGAAGATCTCTCAATTTTTGTATTTCTTCTTTAAGTTCTCTGATCAATTTAGCATTAGCATCTTCATTGACAACAGCTTTGCAAACAATTTGTTTGGCACGATCGGCATATCTGTGGAAGAAAATGATTAGCAATGGAAGAACTTCCATATTCCATGGCCATAGAGCAATAGGTAGTTACCTCAACGTGGATAACGTTTCGTCAAAATTGATGTCAGCTGGGCTAATAGCGGCAATCATGGCTGTTTTTGAGTTACCACCAAGGTTCTCTCTGAGAAGCCAAGTCAGGACAGAATCTCTGTATGGGATAAAGTCAGCTTTTTTCTTTTTCTTTGAAGCCTGAAAATTAATGATGGAATGATTGACGGATACGCTTAACCACTAACAGAATTTACTCAAAAAGGAACTTACCGACTACATCGATAATGATAGCAATATGATCAAGCACACAAACAAGAAAACAATCCGGATTAGAATTCTATATTAGAGAAGAAATACGTATTGAATTAATGGATTACTCACCACTTCAGCCAAAGCTGATATAACTTTTCCCAAAGTAGTCAATGATTTATTAATGTTGGCACCTTCTTTTAATCTGGTACCTTTGGCTCCTGTCGAATCAGCTCTCTCTGATCCGGCTAAATCGACTAGAGAAATTTTGCTAACTTTTTCAGTGGTTAGTTGAGTCATGCGGTCGAAACGTTGCTGGGTAAAAAATATAGTGAATACCGCATGTGACCTACTGGATGTTTCGTTCATATTTGTTGCAGCTACAGTTCTGCAATTTGATCACAGGATATGAGTTTCAGATGTTGATTGAAGACTGCTCTAGTTGAACAGAACTCACGTACCTGGCTTTATTTCCTTCATCGATCAACTCGTGAATATCTCTATAAGATGTGACTGCTAATTTAGAAAGATCCTCGACATAAGGTCCCAGTAAAGGATGCTCTCGTACTCTCAGATTACCTTTATTCTTTGGATTAAGCAAATCGCGAACACGTTCGCAATATATTTCCATAAAACTCACCTATTAACGAATGAAGGAATTAAGAAGATGTTGAGCAAATTGAAGAAATATGCTTCAAACGATTATTCACTTACTTCAACGTTATATTTGACGTTATCATTTTGAGTATTTTTGATTTTGTAAAAGAGATCTTTGCAGATTTGTGGTATGATACCTTCCTGGTCTTCTTCATCTTGACGACCCATCATTGTATATGATTTACCAGCCCCAGTTTGACCATAAGCGAAGATACAAACGTTGTAACCTAATTCAAAGTGATTTGAGTACATATGACAGAACAGAAGTAATTCTAATTCAAATCAATTGAAATATACCTTCGAAAGCATGATCCAACATCTCTTCCCCGATATCTTTATAAACCATAGTTTGTGTTGCAAAATTAGGATCATCGTTATCATGAGACCAATACGAATAATCGAAATTGAAACTTTTAGAGCCTTCTTTAGAACCAGGGGGTGCCTTCGGATTGTAAATAGCTGTAAAATAATCCACAATTAGTACAAGGAGAAAGAGATACGAAAGGCCATTATTTTTAATTCCTAATTTTTGTTCTACGTATGTTTATACATGAGATGACGTTGGTTAGGGAATGTGTATCCGATCGATATCAATTTTTGCGCCTCAGGGAGGCATAACCGCATTGAAATGTTGATTGAATTGCGCCGCATTATTACAGCCGACGCAGAAAACGGAAATTACAACACTCTAAATCCAGTCGCTGCTAATCAGTTTTAAAATATTGGAATAAAATGTAAAAGGGGAGTAGTTAATGGATTGGAATTTTTTATAACCCTCGAGTGTCGTAAGTTCATGCTTTAATATAAATCGTTGAAAAAAATTTTGATGTTGAAAATATTCATAAATTATATTTTGCAGTCTAAAACTTTGAAAACAGAGGATGAATTTCCCTCAGTCAGAAATCATTATAAATACAGACTACAGAGTAACTCAAAATTAAAATAGTTTTCAAAGAAGTGAATAGGCAATATGGCGAGTGCCATAGCATTATGCTACCATTTTAGTTATGGTGCGAAAGCAGTAGCAAAATGGGGTGCATGTCCCACTTTTTGATTTCTGCAACCCATGTTTGCATGTACCACCTTTCGCTATGAGTGCGCTACCAAAATTTTACTAGCTGGGTTAGAATAGTTCAATTGTAATTTTTTCAAGTGATTCCCGAACACCTTCCCGAATCCACTTTCCTGAAAGCGGGTTTTCCCGAATACCAATTCCCCGAATTATTTTTCCCGAATCTGTTTTTCCGAAGCCATTTCCCTAATGTCTGTTTTCTCGAACACCCAATTCCCAAAACCATTTTCTCGAATTACAAATTTCCCGAATCGTTTGTCTCAACTCGAATACCGGAGGTTTTGCAAATCCAACCAATTTAAAATGACTATGGTAACGACTTCAGTCGATAACGGGATTGTGTCATCTAAGATGTATGATAAATGTTCATTGCGACCATTACAAGTATAGAAAGTAATTGTAGAACGAGAAATTTCCTTTCGAGTGGTGTAGTCAGAGTTTTGATTCGATGAATATTTCTCAAGTTATCGTCGAAAAACTATTTTTGCTGATATGTGAACTCTCACATTTTTTTCCGGGTCAACGAAACTTTTTCCGTCAAAATTGATAAGAAGCAAAATTGTACAGCAAAGAATTTATTTTCATCCAAGAGTTGTTAGAATTTCGATTCGACGAATATTCCTTGATTTATCGTTGAAAAACTATTTTCCTGGATATGCGAATTTTCACATTTTCCTATTTTCCGAGCAAACTACGCGTTTTAGATGAGTATTGATAAGAAGCAAAATTGTAGAGCGGAAAATTTTCTTTCATTTAACTACCGTCAGAATTTCGATTTGACAAATATCTCCCCAGTTATGGTGAAAAAACATGGCTCGAAAATGCGGTGTTGCCTTTTTATCTTCATGGCTTGTATCGTCTAGGTTGGTTTTGGTATATCCAAATTTTAAGTTTGACGGATCACTCACCAGACACCCTGTATAGTTGAAATTGGGTTTTATTATTATTTTTTTTAATAGAGAGTTCATTTAGTCATTTAGTATTCAAGATAGACAACATATTCATCTTGTAACGTTGTACTTTTTGGGTTAAATTTTGGTTGTATTTTCGGTTGAATTTTTGTTTAATTTTTTTTGATTCGAGAAATAAACGTTTTATTTTCGTTATATTTAGAATTTTTTTCGAGTTCCGAGCGTCGTGACGCGAGAGATAAGATGCAACGGTGGGTACTCGATACTCGTGGGCGCGGGGGTAAGACGGGTGAAAACCGGTCTTCCACCGTTCCATCGACGTAGCTGTACCGATATGCGTACGCATCTTGTCTCTCCCTTCACGCCGTAACACCCGGGGCCGATTATAAAATGCCCACCAGCTCGGTCGTTTCGTTACAGTTTGACAACGACGTATACGAAAAAAGGCCGAGTTAGGTAAGTGTTTTTTCATTTTTCCTACTCGACCGGCAAATTCCTACTGCACTGAGAGAAATGTATCGTAAAAGTTACTATAAAATATCAGGAAGTTACACCAATTCTTGATTTATGATAAAATTTACTATA
>FIZU01016247.1:0-11778 GCA_900064475.1 Pseudococcus longispinus | reverse complement strand
ACATTTGAGACAAAACCATTGGTAGCGTAGCATGGCAGGGTCATTCTTCAAAAAAGGCACGTTAAGGCACGGCACGAAACCAATGGTTTTGTGTCAAATGTAAAGGCACAAAATCGATAGTTTGGCACGAAACCGAATCAAAATTCAATCGGTTTCGTGTCACAAAAGTAAACGGTTTCGTGCCAATTTTCATTCGTGTACTGTGCCGTGTCGAATCACTGCTTGTCAGGGAAGGCCCTTTCTCATAAACATAAATTTCCTGGCCAAACTAAGAATTCTATGAAAAAAATGCCAAGAATCAAAATTGTAGAGCTTGAAATTCTCTTTCTGCCGTGAGAAATTCGTTTTTTTCTAGGGTGTTTGGTTTTCGAGATTTTTGCAGTCAAAGTTTTTTTTAAATTTTTTTTCAAAGTCATTGCCTTTCTATGGTGGCCACCATGTATATAGATTTAAACGATTGTTTTCTTAGTAACACACCTTTTACGATGTTCGTAATCATCTTCTTTATAATTGGATCGGTATTTATCCTTTCTTGATTTGTGAGATCTGTAAACAATAAAATTACTTTACATTAAAAACTAGTCAATTCAATATACAAAACGAAGCAATTTTCCATTACATATTTGGTAATATTACTCGATTTATACATAGGGTAGTATACCACATAATTTTTTTTTTTAATTCCTACATCTTTATAGTCAGATCATCGATGATGACAATAGTTTGATAAAAAAGTTCAAAATTTAAAAAATATGAATGAAGGATTAAACAATGAAACAGTTTTCAAACTTGTATTACAAGTAAACGCTATTCAAGCACAAAAAATTAATTTTTTGAATATTATTGTATTGTAAATAAAATAAAACCGTCGAGGAAGTAATATTTTCATCGTTTCTAAGCTGACCCTTCACTCCCTCCCCCCAAAGAACAAGAATTTAATCGAGATAGAACAGTATTATTATTATACAAACAATTTTTCTGTAAAAATGCATTTTTTCGATGCTTGGATTGCTATTACTCGCTCCATTCATATAAAATGTTTTCATTTCCATTTTTATCAGACAAAGAAAATCCTTCCGATCGATGGTTTAAAAAAATAAGAAGTACGAGGATACTTTATACGAGCTATAAAACAACACAAGTGGTATACAATACCCATAATTACTCCATGACCCTGTCATGATAGAAAGGTAAACGTGAACATAAAAATTCATCTTCCTACTGGAGAAAACAACTACCTGTAATAACATATTTCAAATTTAAAATAGTGCTTTTTTATAAAAAAAATAGAAGTAATTTCCATTTTTTGGCAACGAAACGTCAACGGTGATGATCTAAGGACACATTTCTCAACGCCATTAATAAATTTCATTTGATATCGGAATTTTATAAATAATCCGTTTCGTATTCGAATTACAATAATAGAACGAATGACGTCGAAAATGAATCATTTTTTTCCTCATAACAATAAATCGATAAATTTACCAACCTGTGACTATCCGGCGAATATGATTTTCTGCGGGTTTTCTCGTAAGGATCAGTTCTATATTTTTTCTCTTCTTCGTACTCGTCGGCGTATTTTCTTTCCTGATCGTATTTGAAGCTGCGATATCTGTCTTCTTTATAATCTGGATACGGTTTCGGACTCCTATGCCGATGACGTTCAGGACTGCGTCTTTTTTCTCGATACCTATCTCTTTCGCGATCCATTTTATCTCGGTGTTGATCCCTACTCGAACTTCGATCGCCATTTCGAATATTAGGACTTCGATCTCGACCTCTATCTTCGTAGGATTCTGGCCTTTTTTCTGGATATTTTTCCGTGTTATCTATACTAGAGCTTCGATTTCTGGAATAACCGCCTGAATTTCTTTCACGATCGTTAGTTGGTGGGACTCTGCCACAAAGAAAACTCTGTTTAATGAATTCAATTCAATAATAAAGCCGAAGAGTTTGATTTACTTACTCTCTAGGTCTCGAATATTTACTACGATCTTCAGGCGAATGCCTAGATTTCGACATACTACGACCAGGTGCAACAGGATTGCGGGCTGCGGGGGCCGGTGGAGGATATTTCTCGTTCATCTTTTTTTCAAGTTTTTGCTGTAACACGTTTATAGATTAATAAACAAATCTTCCCTTGAATTTTAAAACTATAAAAATTGTCTCACTTGAATAGGGACGGGAATTCTAGGAAAAAGAGTGGAAAACCATTCTAATTTGCATAAGAAATTTTTCAAAATATTTCCAATTGTCATAATTTGTCCACCACCAGCTTTAACATCGAGTTCCTGAAATCAGATTTTTTTTTAATACATTTGAACATAATATTCTGCAAAGAAACACACAGAAATGCGATCATTTACCTCGGTATCATCTAAATATGGCTCATACCAGTCCCACAAATCTGCTGGTGGTTGAGTATACCTACAAAAACATGAAAAAGAAAGAAGCGATTGTTCATATCAGACGTAAAAATTATAAAATCTCGAAATATAAATAATAAAATGGGCCGTTAGTAACTTAAAAATACTACAGCACTGATAACGTTGTATTAATCAACTCACGACTAGAACAGTTTAAAATGGCTGCCCTCAAAAAGTCCACAGATGAGTTATTATTCACAGCTTAGCGGTTAAAATTTATCGAAAGAACTCTCAACTATCGACGGTGGTCACAATTAACTCACAGTACAATTCTTAAAGAAAAAATTTATAAAAATCAGCTATTTCGATGACAAAATTTTATCGTTTGTAAATAACGAACTAGCAACGATAAATAAGAAAATTAAGTTACTTTGTAATCGTTAAATGATGACAATTCGGCAGAAATTAAATCAACGTTGGTTAACGCGCTGTCTAAAATTTGCTCGTAAATATGACTTTACAACTTACCTGATATACATAAAACCAAGAACGCGTATATAAGGAGAATCTGGGTGGGTGATTAGCCCAATTACCTGCTTACGGGTAAGCTTCAAGGTAAAGAGCTTATAAAGCAAACAAAATGCTGTCGATACAATTCCGCCGGCTCCGACTCCCCTGACCTATTACAGAAAATTTATTCAAAAATGAAATTCAAATTGTGAAAATATATAATTGAATAAGGTATGGGCTGTTTTACTTACTCCACCACACATTCCAGTTTGACCAGCAGTCTTGCGACTTCCTTTCTCCCATGGTTCTAAATGATTAACTTTGTAATATATTTCGTCAATTACTTCGTGATATGTTTTCAACTCGTATAAATTAACTGTAACGTAAACAATACATATAGTTGGCAAATCAAGTCAGGATTATTCAACTTTGAAGGTATACCTTTGAAATAATGAGAAGATTGGATATTGGTTAAAATCAAAGGATTCAAGTTCATAGATCGTTCATTACCCCACAACGGTAAAACATTGTTTTTTTTGTGATGCACGCTGGTTCCTGCTTCTTCTTTTTCATCATACTTTCCTATGTAAAATGTAGAAAGAATAATGAGTAACATTTTTTACTAAAATGTACACGTTTTAAATCAAAACATAACAATGCGTACCTTCATCGTATTCATCCATGATCAAGTATCAATTTGATATCAACAAACACACGGATTGATAAAACCTTGAATATAAAATAAAACAATATCAAATAATGAATCAATTGAAACATGGACTAATGTAAAACTGCTAATTTGAGCAACACTTACTTCAAATAAATGATGGTGATGAAAAACTAACAAATATAACGTTCATAGGTATCACTGTTTTATAATCAATAAGACGGTATATACGAAGCAAACTTACATTTGTATTAAATGATTCACTAATAGTTGCACTGATGTAGTATTTGAGTAAAACCGTGGAAAGTAATCAGATTTTTTACGTTGAAAAAGTAAAACGTAAAATAATGAACAGTGAACGTAATGTTACGTAGAAGATACAACAGAAAACAGAAAATGAAAAATATGATGGAAAAATTAAAAATGGACGAAATTAGCAAAAACAGCCTGGCTTTTTTAGTTTTTTCGAAGGAACGGCGAACGAAGAAAACTATTCAATTGTTTACAGCGCTCCTGGTGACAGTTTTTAAAAACAGAGAGTGTTGGACTTGACAATTCGCGTCAAACCACAAACCTCTAAATCGCACATCTACGTTTTTTTTTGATATATTGCTCATTTCTCATTTTCGTAATGATTCTCGTTTCGATGAGTAGATGGTTTGGAACGCAAAAAAAACTAAAAAGTTGAAAAAGTTAACCTGAAAGCTTGAATTAATGGATTTTTTTTTCAAGTTTGGATAAATTGCACAGGTACTTGTGTGTAGCCATATTTATGAAAAACGGGTTTTCAAAAATAACTCAAAAATTATAGATTGTATCAAAAATCTGATAACTTTAAGAAGAAAGGAAATTTTTTCTTCTACAATTTTGGTTATTATGAATTTTCCTAGGTAACGCTTCGTTCACATGAAAAATGGAAAAATGTGAAAATTCGCTAATTAGCGAAAACGGTTTCCCAAAAAGACTCGAAAACTACTAATCGTATCAAAAATTTGATTATTTATGTTTTGAAAGAAAATTTTCTCTTCTACAATTTTGGTTATTACGAATTTTCTTGGGTAACACTTCGTTCGCGCGAAAAACCGGCAAAATTACGAAGTTAATGATTGAAAAAAATGCTCAACTCGAGAATGATGAAAATGAGAAATGAGCAATATATCCAAAAAAAAAAAAACGTAGGGACGCGATTTAGAGCTTCGTTTTTCAACCTCGATGGCAATTGGCAACCAAAAAAAACAAAAACTCTTCAAAAATGGAAGAAAAAGCACCTTTCTTTGTGTTTTGCCAATTGCGAACGAAGATTTTTTAGATTTTTTGTGAAAAGGAAAGGAGTGGTTCACCTTCAAAATTACAAATTTCCATTGGAATTATTGAATTTTTGCAATAATGGGATCGTGCAATGCCTTCAATCTATACCTATCTCTTGCCATCTATTGAACTTTATGGGTCTTTTGGAATAACAAGTTCAAACTTGTTCAATTTTCTTCATTCCAAATTATCAAATTATTGAAGTTGAATCGATGATGTGATTAATGCTGTTTAGGTACCTACAGTTGAGGTGTTCAGTTCTTTGTTGTAGTTGTCTTCGTATTCATGTAATATGTGTCCCTTATCAATTAAACTCGTGTTCAAAATCGAAATTTGTAAATTAGTAGTGTAGTGGACAACAATGTGTCTGGACCTCTGTGCTCTGGAGTTGATGGTATCACGAATCTCATACTCATCGTTCAGCTGATTTCTTCTTGAAATTTCATTATTGACCTTACCACTATCGGTGTTTTGTTTTGACTTGGACATTTCTATCTCATCATTCATTGCAGGTTATAAATTGTCTTTATTTAGATTATAATTTTAGAAGATATTCGTGATCAGTATAGTCGAATGTGTTTTTCAGATATAGCCATCTTTTCATTGAGATTACGACAAATGAAACCATGAGTACAGACGATCAGACGCTGTATCAAGTTCAAAAAATAGTCGACAAATTCGTTCTACCCAATAACACTGAGGTTTTCCGAGTCCGTTGGGTAGGTTATACCATTAACGATGATACATGGCAGTCTGAAGAAGATTGTTTACCAGTTTGTTACGACTTCATAAGAACACTCGAAAAATCTCAGTTCAAGAAAGAAAGGGCAAGAAATGAGACACCTACAGTCATAAGATTCAGGAGAGTTACCAATGAATTCAAATTGCTCCTTGAATGGCCAACGACTAAAACGCGACAGTTCTTTTATTCGTCGGTGATACAGTCTATCGATCCGAACTTCCTGATAGACTTTTACGAGCGGCATATTACACCTATTGCTAATCTAAGTGACGAATGGACGCATTTTCTTAATAATCAAAGAAAAAATTTACGAATTCACGAGAACAACAAACCGCAAAAAATTATTGCTATTGCACGCTGTGGAGATGAACGAGTATGTCTGGTCCAATGGAAACGAAATCAAAGTGAAGCTACTATCGTACAGTATAGTTTCCTAAAACAGAATTATCCTAAAATACTTATAAAATTCTACGAATGGCACTTGATACCGAATAGCCATTGATGTTGTGTACATGTGTGAAAGTTTGAGCAATTATTTGATAAGATATATTATGTATAGTTTTTAACGTGAATATTTTACTTTGTTTGAGTGGTTTATTGAAACTATTATTTCATTTAAAGATGTTTATAAATCGAGATTACTTTTGAATAAATGTAAAGATACGGTTTTGAAGATTTTGCTATTCTTTTTATTAGTTTAAAATAATTACTCCGGATTTGTTCAATTTTATCTCCTTATGGCCGGCACAGCATGGCGGCGTATTCTTTTAGAGAAGAGTGATTTGAATGAAATATTGAATATGTACACCTATCAAATTTTACGTTTTGTTCTTTTCAGAGTTATCAGTAATCTCGCGAAAGAAGACGTACAGAAGATGAAGACTTTCAATCGAAATTTGTTATGTGCTGATGCTCACGAAAATATCGTTTGTGTAGAATATTGTGAATAATTCTTTACAATTTAATGTAATACAATATACTTTATACTCATTTCGATTTATTTTAGCTATCATATGTGAACAAGTTCAAACTTATTCAATTTTCTTCATTCCGAATTATATAATATTGATGTTGAATCGAGCGTTCAGTTGTTCAAAATTTAAAAATTATATCAGTAAGGTAGTGGACAAATGTGTTTCATTTTATCTCAGTGTCGATTCTACTACCATCGTACTGTATTGCAGGTTATAAATTGTCTTTACTCAGATTATCATTTCAGCATTTTTGATCAGTACAGTCGAACGCGTTTTTCAGAATTAGTATCTTTCCGTTGAGCTTGCGACAAATGAAACAATGAGTACAGATGATCAGACGTTGTATCAAATTCCAAAAATAGTCGATAAGCATGCTCTACCCAATACCGCTAAGATTTTTTTTAAGCTATTGGGCAAGTTATAGTCGTGACGATTGAGTGAAAGCTCCAAAAGCGTGCGTACACAAATGAGACAACAGAAAAGTAAAATAATTACCCGAACATGGACAAAATCTCGTGTAAAAATCATATAACAAAACATTTATTACTGACAATTACATCTCGCGTAAGTATTTAAGTCGTTTATAATGTCGATATTAATTCGTAAACAGCACCGAAACATTGTTAAGGCGCGCAGTCTATTTGAAAACAAACGAGTAAACGTAAGCGAAATATCTTTGTTTCACTCCTTCGCGAATTCTTGTTTCATCTGTAGTACCTTTTTGATCTCGACACGTCTGGCGATTTCACATCTCTCTTATTCGCTTTAATGCTTTTGTAAATAGCTCGCTTTTGAAATTCTAAATGTGGAAATAAATCTAAAAAAAATAATAAAAATTGAATTTAAAACACAATAATAAATGACTAAAATACGGAATATGCTTGATTTTAGAACCCCCAAATGAAAAATATTCAAAAGCTAATTAATAAAGTAATTTATGCTTTTAAATTACGAGTAATATACATGGGATCCTAAAATCATGCAGATATTCCAAATTGGTACAAATTTTTATCGATAAGACATAAAATACAGATTATTCTCAAGTAACGCTCATTCCAGTTAACCCTTTTTTTCATTCTATTCGCTAAAATGCGTTAAATTAATTCATCGGAGCGAATTGAAAAAGAATTAATTTCTGAATACAGATCGAATCACAGCTGAAAATGGCAAAAAAAGGTTCCATTTGGAGGATAACTCTCACCAGTGCAAACGTGCTCAAGATGACTTAAAATTATTCACTAAAGCATTAATTTTAAAATTCAACTTGCGATTAGATTTTTATCCAAGTGAAAAGATATCCTTCGCTTTTCCGCTTCCGTTATTTTCAATCTGTCATTCCGGCCCAAATTAATTACGCGAATATATACTATTAATTATTAACTAAAAAAGGCGCAGGTTGGTACAATATAAAAATAGAAAAAAAAATCACATGTGTGTACAGTATGATTAAATCTAAAATTAATTCTAATTCCGGAGAAAATCAGCACATCTTGAAGTAATTTCTGAATATATTACCCAACTATAGATGTGGTGTTATTTTATATCGTTAACACCGCAACCATAATCGGATGATACGTTCATTAAAATGATTACACTGATATTCTAATATATTCTCAAATAAACCTGCACATCAATTTAGAACATATGTAACAGAACATCAATTCGAATGATGACTGTTTTACAATATATTCTTGCTTGATGTACTCGTTTGTTTTCCCAACGTCCAAATCATCGTAAAATAGATAGTACAGTACTCGAATTTGTTCTGAGGATACACCAACATGAACTTAAACTGTGCTCCTTTTGCACTTTCAAAATAAACGAACATAATAAAGCGATATTTATACAACATATCAACTCACTCTGGCTAAAAAAAAATAACCATATGAAATTTCAAGTGATTGAATTTTTCATATTAGCTCAAGCAAAGCACAAGTTAATAAATATCTCAACCCAATTTCAAATAAAAAAAATTGAAGCGATTTATCGAATCGTTCTACATGTACTATCAAAATTTCCAATCACTACCGCGCGTCAACTCGTTTGAAATAAAATCTGATTAATAAACGAATAAATAAAAAGTTACCTATAAAAATTATTTGTTTCTGAAAAAATCACATGTGTATGTTCAAAGCATACAGGTTTTCATTGTTGGAAGAAAATAAAAGCAAACCATCATTTGCATCACAGCATGCATTACGAACCATTAAATAAAAACCGCATAGAGGATTATGTGGGAAACGCAATAACGCTGAAAATGACCCAACATATTACCTTTAGAATTTTCCAACGCTTTACTAGCAGCATTCATTTCGGCTTGTTGAATATTATGTCCATGCGCAGCAGCCAATCGTTGTCCTTTGAAATAAACCGCCACAGTGTACGTTCTACCATTCGTAGGTCCTTTGCATTCGATAACCCTGCAATAAAATGGTTTGAAAATAACAATAATCGTGGTGAAGAGTACTTCATAATTTTAGTTCTTTTCTTAAACCGACTTGTACACGGGAATATCCGGTTCTCTTCCTTCCATACTTCGTAAAGTTAAGCAGCATTGTTGCAGTTTAGATTTCGGATCGTTCCAATCTTGCCTCATGATGAAATATTGCAGTCGTGGGAAAAAGCAAACGTTGCAGAATTCTTCGCAATACCTCATACCCTAAAAATACATTCGTATTATAAATTGAATTGATATTACAATGTTACTCGTTAGTTCTAGTCTACCTTGTCGATATACAATGCGCCTAAGAAAGCTTCCAGCAAATCAGCTCGATCTTTAATTTTCAACAAATCCTTCGGATTGGCGTATACCGCATATGCGGACATTCCTAAATCATCACAGACTACAGCTTGTGTTTTATTATTGACCAGCGAACTTCGTAATAACTGTGAACAGTAATAAATTTACGTTTAAATAAATGCCTTTGGTAATCATTAAGGTTGATTATTGACTAACAGAAAGATGTCCTTCGTGGTGGTCTGGAAAATGTTTGTACAGATACAATGAACAGATTAACTGTAGTATGGTATCTCCTAAGAATTCCAGTCTTTGATTAGAGCCACTGTAACAAAAAAAGTAATAAATATAATCACCACACTTAAAAATAGTGTAGCCGGGTTTATAGGGGTGATTTGTCCCCGAACACCGAATTTTAAACTATCCAGTGGAAGTTGGACAATTTATTTATTTTTTCTGAATTGCACCTTTAAAAGGGGTTACCAAAATGGCCCTCGGAAACTTAAAATGGCCATTTGACCTTGAAAAAGTGCTCGAAATTTTTTTCAAAAAATTCCAGAAATCACTCTTAATACTATCTATAATCCTTTCAAGTTTGAAAAAATTCGGTTGAAAACTGTCAAAAATGGGAATTTTTAACGTAAATCTACATTTAACGCCCAGAAGGGGTTTGTGAAATATAGAGCTAAAAATTTTGTCTGAGGGGTTTTTGACCATAAGAAACAACCTCCACTGAATAATTTGAAATTCGGTGCTCAAGGCCAAATCCCTCCCATAAACCAGGCTACGCTCTTTAAAACGTGTTTTAAAATTAAAATAGAATTTTACAGAGTTAGGTTGGTAAATCCAATGCTACGATCGGTAAATGCTCGGGCCAACAATCTGATATGCTTAAATTCAACACCGATGGCATCTTCAAACTCAGTTAATTTCTAAAATCAAATTCATATCACTGTTAGTCTACAAGTAAACAACGAGGATTCTTCGACGACTATTCTTACTTGGAGAACAGGAAAAGTAGAAATCCATTTACGATCACCAAACGGTTCTTGTTCTTGTATAGGATGAAGTGGGTAATTATGCCATAAATCAAACAGATGAGTTTGTTTTGCAAAGTACGTTTCCGAAAACACTTTATCGGCGACCTAAACGAGAATATTTTCAATAAAATGATCCAAAAGTAGAAATATTCTCAATTGGAAATAAAGGTTGAGCCTGTCATACTTACTTCAATTCCACCATCTAAGTATAACGCTCCTAACAAAGCTTCGAAGCAATTAGCCATCGCATGTCTCAATTCCAAATCATGACATAAATCGGAACCATGAGCGAACAACATGTACTGATGTAATTCCAGTTCCTAAAAATACACGTTGTTTAGTCTTAGTTTTGCCAAACACAATTTTCCATAATTAAGGAAGTCACATACTTGTGCCATAATAGTGAGATGTTGATTTTGAACAATGGCAGCTCGATAAGTAGCCAAACCACCTTCTTCGATTTCAGGAAATAAGTGGAAAAGATGTATCGATGTAACAAACTCTATAACAGCGTCGCCTAAGAATTCTAGCCTTTCATTGTGCATTATACTAGACTGCTTTTCAGAGCTATTGCCAAACCTGGACATTATGTTTATCAACGTATTGATACCTAAAATTTAGAATTCAAAAATTATTATTTTAATAAATACGATATAACTTATGATAATCAAACGTTATCAACTCGCCTCTTTTTCTGGTATTTAGATAATGTATTCTTCGATCACCATATTCGGGCTGCCTAATGCCACAGTTGGTCAAGACATTGCGAACGTGATCAGGATTCGTACCAAAATTTTCCCTATAAACGGAATTAAAATTCCACAATTAAAAAAAATACATGTAAATGAAATTGATTATTTATTGGTACAGTCGCAAACGGAACTTCCGTGCGCATGAAAGGTTAAAACCAATTTTATGATTGATTTGTAATCTAGGACGTATTTTTTGAAAAAATGAGCTGGGGTTCCATTTTTTCAAGGCCCCTCTTTTTCGAGAGGCCATTCTCCTTTCCAAGAAATCTCCCCATCTCTGTACCCAAGGCCCCAATTGAAAAATTTTTCAAACAAAAATTATTCATCATACGCCTGTGAATAATTTTGGTTATATGAAAAATTTCGATGTGATCCCTTGAAAATTTCCCAATGATCAAAAATATTTGCAGGGTTATGATGCGAAACTTTTGTTTGAAAATTTTTTCAATAAGAGCCATAGGTATTTTTTGAAAGGTGGAGGGGGTGGACCCTCGGATGAGAGGGTGTGATTTTTGGTACACGTGCTCTTTTTATGATTCTGAACAACTTTTATCATTTGAAAAGGTATTCAATTTCGCGTAATTTTGATGTAAAACGTGAAAAACTGAATTTTACACTCATTTTGAAATAATTTGCAAAATTGGAGGGGAGGAAAGGGTCGGATCGAAATTTTTCATATAAC
>FIZU01016242.1:0-19686 GCA_900064475.1 Pseudococcus longispinus | reverse complement strand
AGGCACTAGAGGTATTTGAAAATTTTAATCACGAATAATTCGAGAACCGGTTCATCGATTATTCCCGAATTCAATATTGTTCTAGTCTCAGTAGTACTTGATCTTTCATAAAAATTTAATTTTCTTTGATCAATTATTACGAGACTTATCGTCTGGACAAAACTTCAAGTACCTACAACTACTGGTAGGTCAACTGTAATAGCTGATTTTTCGATTCTCAAAAATAAGCTAAAAGTTGTGGAAATCTGAAAAATTTTCCAAATTCAAAATAGTCTGATAAAATGTCCAAAAGTCAGTGTTAGGTGAAAAGCTGCCTGATAAAATGTCTGATTTGAACTTTCTTGAAATTTTCCAGGTCCATAAAGTTGAAATTCTCCAAGTTTAAAAATTCATTTAAATTCTTTAAAATTTTCCAAGTCCAAAAAAGTCCGACTAAATGTCTCGTCAGTTTTTTCGCGAAATTACCCACAGTAAAAGCATATCCTATGCTAAAAATTGCAATTTTTTTTATTACTTACTCTTCAATGCAAATACTAGGACTAATTATCAATAAAATAATTATTAGATTGTACGAGACCTAAAATTTTCGAACTTTGATTTTTTCATGTCATTTTACAGGGTTTTTTTCGATCCCTGTTCCAACTCATCAAAAAAGTCAAAAACAGATGAAAAGAAATTCGTATCTTGGAAAATTCTCAGTTAAAATCCTTTCAAATTTTATCACAGAACTCAGACGTTTTCCAAAAAGAAATATAAGATAAAAATTCTCCATAAATTGCTAAAAACCGCAATTTCGTGACCTCGTACTAAAACACAGAGTTTGATAAATACCACAGAATTGTTCAATTTCGGCCTATAAACGTTTCCTTTGCTTTTTTATTTCATTCGAACTCTCTCCTTCTACATTCTGGTTAAACTTCATCAACGATTTTATTTATTTAAAAATTTGCAAAATTTCTCTGCCAAAAAAATACACTGAAAGCAAAAACGTGTCGTTGAATAAATCCAATAGCATTTTTCACTGTCTCCATCGCCCAATCTTTTAAACAGACAGCTACGTTCGTAATGGTAATCAAATCTCCCCCTGGCTCTCCATTCACGTTAAATTCGCCTGATTTACCATTGCTTAGCCGAAAAAAGGCATTTCGGAATACATTTTCGTTGTAAATTTTCAAAATCAAGTCGATTTGCCCCTTGAAAAATTCTCTTCGTCGTTTAACGTCGTAAAACGCACCACACGCGATACGTTGGTACATTTAATTCGTAAACTAATCGGATTAAATAGAAGCCCGAACCGGAAATACATTTCGATTCATTGTAACCCATTTAAAAAGCGAGCAACGAGACACTGCGGAATAAAAAAATTCATCGTGGAGCTCGACAGCGGAGCACAGCACACTTAAGAAAAAGCTCGCGATGCATCGAAATACACACACTAATATGGTCAGCACGACGTTGCAGTAGATAGACGACATCATGGCGACTACCATAGCATCGAAAAGGAAAACTTGGGCGAATAAATTCGTTCGGCAATAAGGATATTGCATAACTCGATCGTCATATGTACCAGTCAAATAGACACTTTGATATTTATTGGGGAAAATGGAGCAGAAGGATGTAAAAAAATCAACATTTTGTAGGCAGAAGGGTATTTCGAGCAAAAATTTTGTACGAATGGCAATTTTTTGCTCTATCGAATTGGGTCGCTATTAATTTTTGTGTCGAAATTACGATTCGGTTGTTTTTGCGAATTGCTCAACATTTCGAACGAAAGATGAACTATTTAAATAGATAAAAAAAATTATACAACTCGCGAACTTGAAATAATTGTAAATAAATTGAATAAGGTTACATTGAAATAGGATAAAAGCGTGATAAAAATACGTTTTCTTTTATTGTTCTTTTACTGCGGTGGGTTTAAAGCTCGACGCAACGGTTAAAAAAAGCAGCAAGGGTTACTCTAGGGAGAAAATCAATTAAATAAACTGTTGCTAAGGTTAAATTACACGAGAATAAACTACAGATAGATACCGTAGCATCCATATTCGCCTATTTAAACGGTTTTAAAAAAATGAAAAAGTACAAAAGCTCACTTACAGAATAAAAAAAACGACATTTGGTATAAACGTTCATTAAAACTTGGTTCATGAACTAATCCAACGTTCGAAATCACTCTGAAACAAAAACGATAAATGACCCTTAAAATTTTTTTTTTTCATAAAAAATTAATTAACCGAAACGAAACTGGGCGAATTTAAAATTGCATAAACGCAGGTGACAAGTGAGTGGGCTAAAGCGATACAAAAATAACATCTTCATTCTCCGTTTCGGACATCGGGTTATTTTTAATTTTTAACTATCTCTCTTAATGACTAATTTATGGCGTTCATTCTTGTAGAAAAAATACTCGTGCAACACTTGGCCTCTTTTGGATAAACAAATGGGTTATTTCGATTCGAAAATTATTATATTTATTACGAATGTTTGGAAATCGAGTAGATATTATTATATCGTGTGTGAAAATAAAAGATGCCTAATGAAATTTGTTGACCTAGTTTTATCAAGTTTCACCCTAATCCAGTTCCTAAAGTAACTTGTGTTTTGCCGCAATACGTCAAGTATTCGTGCATCTGTTCAGCCCTCCCTTTCGGCATCCCTTTCTTCGGAGGTTGTTTTCGGATGTAAGATGTGGTTGAATTTTGGAACGATTTGTTCGATAATATGCTAAAGTTTGTTTTTTTGTAGAGTGGATGTGTTTTTTTGAAATGATTTATTTATTTTGTGATATTTTTTATGTTTCAGGTAATTTTTTAGTGATGGTGGATTTATTTGGAGCACCTGGCTGCCGGCTTAGCATCAGAATTTAGAGATGATTAGAAAATTAGAGGAATTTAGATGCGTATCGAATAACCACAGAAAAATGCCGCGTTGGATTTTGTCGATATTTTGTAATTTTTTTTAAATTTTGGTTGAATTATGCCTTAGTATTAATTTTTAATTTAAATTAGCATCAAATACCTCCTCAACTTGATTCAGACTCAAAAAATTGAACTTGGAGTAAAGAACTTGAAAATCTACCAAGTAATTTAACGAATTTAATACGAAACCAGACAAAAAATGTGAATTAAATGGTAAAAAAATAATCAAAAATATTAAAAACGAAAGAATTAAGTTATTGTTTCGTTGAAATGATTTTCTAAGAATGAAAAAAATACAATTTGGTATTAATTTTGTGTTATTTAAAATATTTCACCAAAAATTAATCATTTTCGAAGTCAAGATATTTTTTAGAATTATGATAAAAATTTATCACAGTATCAATTTTTTTTAAAAATTATTTTCTGTTTTTTTTTTTTTAATTACACTCGATATTGCGTTCTAAATTTAAAAACAAAAGTTATCAATTTTTCAAACCAAAAAAAAAACTTCAATTTGTTATTTTAATCTACCATTATCGCCGAAGTATATAAATATCGCCCAAAATTCGTATTAAAAATAAAAAAAACCAATTAAAAATCGACTTACCCTCTCGACGTAGCCTTTCAAATACCAATAAATCACCACAATACGAACGTATCGCCGTTAAATAATGTTGAAAAATAATGTTTGTAGTTACAGAACAGTCTCGGCCGGTATTTTAAATCAAACAACGGTACGTGAAAACACAAAATCCCAAAGTTCAAGCCGTTTAAAACTCGTCGAAAGAAAAGCGTGGAAGCATGCGTGAAAACTACCTCATTCTTTTGATTACTGCTTCAGTGGACAGCATCGGCTTGGCATCTTTAATTGCGAACGCGTATATTTAAATGGATTTAATAAAAAATGGTGACCATGTTTAATTATTGTACAATGTAAATAAAACGGTGTAATGGCCAACGGAGTCAATACCAATAATAATGGTATCCTTTTGCGTTGGAAACTATGTACTAGAGTGTAATATGGAAGCTTTAGTGGGATAAATTTATCATACGGTTATGGTATTTAAGATTCGATGTGTATTTTTTTTTATTGCGTAGAAAAATTTATTTTTATGGTATGGCTTTCGAGATGAATAGAAATAACTCGGGCCGGATTATAAAGTTACAATATTATGGTTTTTGTATAATGTCGTAGCAATATGCTACAGATATGAGGGAATTTTTTTCTAAATCTGTCGAAATGTTTATTTTTCGAATTATAATTTCGTAGGTAATACACTCGAATTGGAAACCATTTCTAATTAGATTTAATTATATTTTTTAGTTTTATTATTTTACAAATGATTTAAAAATTGTACCGAGAGCATAGTCAGGTTTATAGAGCATAGGGATGATTTGGCACAAATCCTAAAATTTATATTTTTGGCAATTTTCAACCGAATTTTTTCAAACTTGCAGGGATAGTAGACAGTACTAAGGATAATTTATGGAATTTTTTGAAAAAAATTTCGACCACTTTTTCAAGGTCAAATGGACATTTTAAGCTTTCTAATGGCCATTTTGGTAACCCCTTTCGGAGGGTAAATTTTGAAAAAAATATATATTGTGTACCTAGTCCAGATGTACAACATAATATTTTTTAAGAATTTTATATCGAGGTGCATCGCCTTCAAAAATGCAAAAAATTGATTTTTTTTTTCATTTTCCTCCCTTAAATGGTTCATTTCTGGTAAAAACTTTTTTCTTGTAATATATTATCAACAGAATAACCAAAAATAGTGCTAATTTGTCTGAAATATTTTTTTATCAACTTTAAAATGTGCAATTATTTTTTTTAAATCCAACTTTTTTTTCAATACCACTCCCAAATGTAAAAAAATTACATTTTGAGCATAAAATGAGAAATACAAAATTTAGAAATCATGCTTTCAGGAAAAAAATGAAAAATGCACGAAATCCAAAAAATTACTCTTTAATAAAATTCAAAAAATTGTAAAAAAAACTTTTGAAAAGCATTAAAAAAATTAGGTATTTTAGATAGGAATAAAGTTCAATCAAGAAATTAAAAAAAAAATAAAACAAAATCTCAGAAAAAAATTTGAAACAATAAAATCATACAAAACTTTATTGACAAAATTGGATTTTGGTTTAAAAAAACGCAAAACATATCGAAAACTTTTTTTTTTTGGTTAAAATATGCAATTATTAGGTCAACCAAAAATGTGTGCTAATTTGTTTGAAATATTTTTTATCAACTTGAAAATTGCGCAAAAATGTTTTTCAATGGCATAACTCGATGTAAAAAAATTACATTTTGAGCAAAAAAAATAATAATAAATTTTAAAATCATGTTATCAGAAAAAAAATGCGCGAAATCCAAAAAAATTACTCTTTAATGAAATTCAAAAAATCGTAAAATATACTTTTGAAAAACATTAGAAAAATTTTATTTTTGATAGGTATAGAAAATTTGTTCAAAATATTTTTAAAAAATCAAACAAAATCTATGAAAAAAAATTGACACAGTAGAATCCTACAAAAACTTGTTAACAAAATTTCATTTCTTTACTTTTCAAGATGATAAAAAAAATTGAAAAAATAGCGCAAAATATAACAAATTACTCTAATAAAATTGAAAAATACCGTTTTCGAAAAAAATTCAAAGAAATTACCTTAATCACACAAAATAAGATTGATTTTTTTTAATTTGGATTTTGGTTTAAAAAAAGGCAAAAAATGTGAGGTGCTCTGTGAAAAGGTACTTTAATTCGGCAAAATCGGTTTCGGTTTTTTTAGCCTATCTTAATGAACATTTTTTCCTGAGTAATTAAAATTGGTTGAAAATTGGCTGAGATATTCCACTTTGAAGTTTTCACAAAGAAAACTGATGTTTTAAGAAAAACGCTCTTAAAGTTTTGAAGCATAATTTTTTAGAATTTTTTTTTTCAAAAACCCAATGGACCGATTTGTTTTGTAGAAATGTTGCTGGAAGTATGTTTTTTTCAAAATCCATCAAAAAGTGAAAATCGATTTTTTCGATGAGAATTCGATTTTTTTTGCTCTTTTAAAAAATTTGCTTTGCCGAAATAAGGTATCTTTTCACAGAGCGCCTCACAAATATTAAAAACCTTGTTTTTTTTTGTTTAAATGTGCGTTTATTTATTTATTTTTTTGCTCGAAATATGAGAAAATATGCATTTTTTAATTTCACTCGTTTCAGGGTGATGTGATTATAGTCGAGAAATGTTGTAACTTTTAATCCAACTAGCTTCCAATACTTTTGGAGAACCCACAACTTTTTCCGAGATGACCCAGGGGCTTAAAAATGACGTCTAGACTTGTCTCCAGTCGATATCTATAATATATTGCAATTTCAGCAAAATCAAGAAACTTCAATTTTTTTAAAACTCATTTTACATAAAATTTTTCAAAGTTAAAAATACCTATTCAATTTGTGAAAAAGAGTAAAAAAGTTAAGGCTTCTCGGTTTTGCTGAAATTGCAATATATTACGATAGATATCGACTTGAAACAAATCCAGACATGATTTTTAGCCCCCTAGGTCATCTGGAAGATGACGTCATATTGCGTATTTTACATTTAAAAAATTAAAAAAATGAACAAATTTGGTTTAAATGTAGGTTAATACTGCATTTGGGCGTCATTGATGATAAATTGTAAGAAAAAAATTTTTCGATCAGAAATGACCAATTTAAGGGGAGAAAATGGGCGAAAAAATTGGTACTCACGACCAAAAGTTGCTATAAAGTTGCTTTTTCACCTAATTTGGTTGCTTTTTTGTGAAAAAAAAAATTATTTTTTCATAAATTCCACACAAAATTCCTCTTGACGTTTCAAGTATGGAAAAAATGATGAAATTTCACTTTTTGAATGCCTCTGATAATGACTATTTTTCAAAATTTTACATAAAATCACTTTTTTACTCATTCTCTACCCTTCCTATGAATATTTGTCTGGCTATTTTACTGTCTAAATGATTTTTTTGGGATCAATTGATCGAAAAATAAAATTGAATTCATCATTTTTGGGGAAGTCGTCTTCTAAAAATGTTGTGAAAAGTAGTGATTTTTGAAAAAAAAAACCGATAAACACTAGAACCAAAATTCCTGTGAATAAATTCCAATTCGGTGCCGGGGGCCAAATCACCCCTAAAACCTGGCTATGCTCTTTCGTAGGCAACATTCGAACCAAAAACCACATCCAATTAGAATTATTTAGTTTCAATTTTCAAGTTGAATTATTTCACGAATGAATGATTCTAAAATTTGGTACGTACAAATATCTACTTCGTTGATACGTTTTTATTTTTTCCATTATTTTTGAAAATGGTCGAAAACCAATAGCCTGATATAATTTTTTATCATTAAATTCGGTCTGGCAATATTGATTTTTTTTAAATAGAATGAAGCAAAATACCGTTTTTCTTGTACAAATGATAAGGTTATTGAAATGTATTGATATGATGCCAAAGGATGCTCAAGCTTGGTGGCTTTTACATGATTCCCAGATAAGCATCCTTTCTCCTTTGTTCGATGTTTTTTGCACTGTTATTGTTGAGTAATTTCGAAAACTATTTCGGAGACTTATTTATCTAATGAAAATAATTCGATTAATAATAATTTATCATTTTTTATTGTTAGTGCAAATCTCATATGTTATTTGTATCATTTTTCACATTCATGAGTTGACAGAAGGTTGACACCATTTAGTTTAGAATAATATCCGGCTGACATTGTATTCAAAAATTTGAAAGCTATTAGCAAAACACATAATATTTCATTTTTAAATTAATTTCCAAACATACGTATTTGATATTCGATATAACTCCAATTTTAAATTAAAATTCATCCAAAATTTTACTCCAGAATGACGTCACGTATGCAATTGTTTATAAATGTACTCGACTTTGTTTACAATGAAGTTAAAAGTTGAATAAACTCTTCGATTAATTATCAAAGATTTGCAACTTTGAAAAAATTTCTGTTATGAATAAATTTTTGTAAATCTTTCATATCCAAATTTTATCGTTTTTATAAAGTTATCATGTACAAGTCTATTACATAAAAAAGAATGTTTTAAATTTTTTTTAATTCGTCAAATTTTTAAAATCGTGAAATTTTCTCGTTTCTTATTAATCAAAATTATCATAATTCGAGTACCATTGTAACTAAGTATTTATTTTATGTATTTAAATTTTCTATACTTACCTACGAATAAGAAATTATGATTTTAGTAAATTGTAATGCAGGCATTAGCAAAATTAACGTCGAAATTATCTATTCGGGGTAAGTCACATGAAGTATTGATTTTCTCTTATGCAATTTTTCATTACCTAATTCAATTTCACGTCGCATCGATAGTTAGGTTTAAATTTTCTAAATTCATTCGTGTCGAAAATATCACCTTGGCAATTTTAGTAATATGTTCACGTTCATGTACAGTACATTTGATATAGGTGAAACGAATCGATGAAAAATTTGATAATGCACTTACCCGTAAAAATACCCAATATGAGCCATTGATGAGTGCAAATATTCTTTGAATGGATTTTCAAACCGGAAAAACTTGTCGTTATAACACTTTTGGAGGGTTTTTTTTTTCACGCGTGTAAATTGAGAATACATTTCTGTATCCAATTTATGAAAATGTGAAATCTCGCCGGCTTCTTTTCATCGTTATCGTTTCTGTATTTGAAATGGGCTCTTAGTCGTAGGAAGGGTTTTTGAAGGGTCATTATTCACAAACGTGAAAACGTGATATGTTCAATCTAAAAACTCTGTTATACTTGGTAGTTATCTGATTTGGCTGAATATTTCTGATTTATATCACACCGCTGAAAACGTTTTTAACCTTTTAATCGATTTTTCTCAGAGTTTATTTCACATGTCGTAATGGATGTTTTATTTTTACAGATATCTAGCATAAAAATATGGCCGAATTCGATGACCTGCCGGAAGAAATCGTCTTGAAGATATTCCACTTCGTGCCGCAGTCGTGTTTGCAAAATGTTATCACCAAAGTGTGCAAAAAATGGAAACGTATCAGTCGAGATAATTCGTTGTATTATAACGTACACTTTGACGTTAAATTATCTCTGAATACGGCCGTCGATGTTATTTACAAATACGCCGAACACATTCATCGTTTAGTAATTAGTCGCAGATTGGACACTAACGATATTTTGAAAGTTATTCCGGCCTGTACGAATTTGAGATCTTTGACTGTTAATTCTTGTACTGGGTGTTTTTTCCCTTGTGGGCGAGTTTCTTCCGAAGTAAATGCTGATTTGATTTCCACCATTTTGGAGAAGAATACTAAATTGAATTTGCTTTGGATTTCGCATTCTACTATTAAAAATGGAGGCATTAAAACCAGCGGGCATTCTTTGGATACTTTAATTTTGAAGAATGCTTATTATCATAGGTCCATCGAAGAACAAGGCTTATTGAATCAAACAACGTTGAAAGTTTTGAATTTGCAAGGATTGATTATTAATAAGTCGACGTTATATGAGGTTAGTATTTTACCTGCTTTTCGAGATGAAAATTAATTTTAAAAAGTCTGACGTGAACGTACTTTTTATAAGATAAATTACTGTAGTGTAAGGTTTTTATGTTATGAAATCCTTTCAACGTATTCATTCATGAGCATAATGGAGTAATGGACTACAGCTTTGTTCAGTTCAAAAAAATTCTCATTGAAGCAACTTTTTGGCCGAAAGCTGCGTAAATTAAATTTGCAGTGTAGATAAATAATACAATAGACACGAAATATTTGCCAAAAGGATACGAACTTATTCATTTTTCAAAAACTCGATCGTATTTTTTGTTGAAATCCTTTTTTTAAATCAAAAACATTCGAAATGATAAAAAAATGAAAAAATTTGTAGTTGTAAAATTATTAACTATTACACGTTCATAAAGTGGCAACACTGATTTTTCAAAACAATTCAAAATTAACGAATGTTTATGTTTTTGTTATTATTTTCTTATCAAATATTGATAAAAATTAACCAAAAAATCAAAATACTTTTCTATTAACTAATTATGTTTAATTATTGACATTTCTTCTTAAAATTACTAATTTTCTATTCTCTGTTTGCCGTTAGGTAATATTGAAAAACCACCAAACGCTGGAAACGATCAAACTGGACGTATGGGAACCACAACTCGGCTCAAACGATCAAGTTATTCACGCCATTTCCAAATGCTTCCATCTGAGAGAACTACTAATCCGGAATGTAAACTTCTTTCGCATATCCGATCACAGTATCCTTCTGCTGACGAAATTGAAACACCTTACTTCGTTGACGTTTTCGAAAATGGACAACGTTAGTCCGAAAGCTTTCGCCAATCTTTTCAAACAACCGCATTCGAAAAATTACACCAAAATTTACCTTAGCGCATGCGATGGTGTGAATGCCAACGTAGTAAAAACTATCGCAGAATGCTGTCCTAGTTTAATTAAACTCGCATTACACCAACCAAAATCATCATTTGAGAACTTAATTACAGCAGAGGATTTGATATATTTGGCATCGAAATGCGTTAAACTTCAAGCATTAGATTTATGCTATACGCATTCTTCGATAGGTACAGCGATACCGAAAATCGTGCAGTATTTGCCCGATTTGAGAAGTTTTAAGTATTGTTTAAATTCGTCAAATACGACATCGTCGAAGGTGATATTGGCTACTACTTTTACTTGGTTAGTTACACATTTGGACGGTTTTGATATTAATGTTGGCCTAAATTCGCATTTAGATGAGACGATAAATGGGTATAGGAATAATTTACTGCAATAGAGTAAATTTTAATTGTTTTTCTTTTTAACGTGCGAAAAAAACCGACGATTTTAACTTCCTTTTTTTAAAGCTACGTGTATTTTAAGTTTGATATTTTAACAATGTGGTTTGAAAATATATTACTATCATTTTTTCCAATTTAATTAAAAGATTAAAAAGTATCGCGAGGTATTCGCGCATAAAGTTCGAGATTTTTTTGAACAATTTAGAGTGGGGTCAAGAAAAAAACGTTTTTCAACTTGTAAAAGATTGAAATAGAATATATTGGGGGTTTCAAGTACCTTTTTCCCCGCTATGTAATAATCGCACCAGATTCGAAACGTCAGCAGTTTTCTTTCATTTACGTTGTCATCGCTTGTAAAAACGATGGTTCGCTATGAGCTCAGTTATAATTATGTCAGTTATATGGTAAGTTCAGTTTATAAACAACTTTTCCAAGTAATTTTTCATTCGATGAATTTTTAACATGCTAATTTTTCGTACATCTACCAAAAGGGAGCCGAGTTAATTTTTAATTGCGGTGAGTTATGAATTATTCATGTTAACAAGTTCAAATGATTTATTAAGAAATGAATTTTTTATGCGTCGATTTCCTTAAGTCGATTTAGGTATAGCTCGCTGTGTACCTGGTTGATGATTTTTTATGGTAATTTCTTTTTTAAAACGCCACTTTCCCAGCGGATAATGCGTTAATGGTATTTGATGTAATACTTGGGCGATTGAATGAGATTCATTTATTAATATTGTAATACCGAGTGCGAAGATGTGAAGGAAAAAAATGTACAAATGACGAAAGAAAGAACGTTTTATAATTTATTTTAAATATTCATGTTTTTTCTCCATTTTTTTTTCTCGGAAGTGAAACGAACTCGAGCTTTATTTAGTACCTGTGAATGTAAAAATTTGGATTCTTTATTAAACTATACATGGAGAATTATATTTCAATGGATCTATCTGAACGAATTGCTTTTCTTCTGTAGTAGCCTTTTTTTTTGGTATTTTTTAAAACAATGCAATTGACAATAAAGATAGTGTACCTTTTGCCGAATGAAATCGAAAATGGTTTTTGTTTTTCTTCATTTCATGGCATTTGTGCGACCGAAAATTTGAACATTACTTCAAAGGTTGAATTATATTTTGAAAAGTATTCTTTATTTTGATGTAAAGTATGATTATTATGTTTTTAAAAAAACTTGCTTTAGATTATATCAACTCGAACGATAGTCGATGGTTTTGGTATTCATTCTCAAATCCACAGATACCTACGTTAGTAATTTGATTCGTTTTTCATATCATGTTACAGATGACTCGTATGAAATCACGTCTCGAAATCCGGTAGGCCGACACAAATCGAGATGAATTTCGATACAGAAATAACATTCAGAGTATTAGAAATGTCATCTGTGAAATGTGCTCAAATATGTATAATTTTATGTATGAATTTTTCGTAAGTAATTTTACACGAGAAGAATAGAAACTCGACGAAGATAACCATTATATTTGACGTTTTTCGTTGTAGTTTCATCAATGGACTAGTATTCTCGGATATTTTACCGGAAAATGCTAAACTCTACGATAAAATGCGACCGCCTAAGAAAGGAGGAGAAGCCACCACCGTATTTTTTCACGTCACTGTCATGGGTTTAGATTCGATAGATGAAAATTCTATGGTATGTTAGCTCAATGACACGAGAAAGGTTTTGCTGACAGGGTTTCATTGTTGTTTCTTTTTTTAGACTTATGCTGCTGATATATTTTTCGCTCAAACTTGGAAAGACCATCGTCTAAGGCTGCCAGAAAATATGACATCGGAATATCGGTAAATAGCTCGTTGAATTGAAGACCGTTTAGATTGATTTAGAGCATATGAGTTTGAATCGTGATAATACATGAACAGAAATCGTATTTGAAAGACGCAGCTTCAATTTCATTCTGTGCTTTTAGAAGTTTTAATGCCTAAAAGTTAATAAACCTGCTTTCGGTTCAATGTCACGTCGTTTTTAAATCAATATTTTGATATTGCGTGTTTTGAAATTAATTAAAGTAAATGAACCTTGAACATTGGGCTTTCCTATGTTTTGCTTTTCTTAATTCTACAGTTATTTTAATTTTTATTCATGGCCTTTTTTTTACTTTCGAAATAGAACGAAGAAGATGAGTAGGTAATTTAGATTCAAATGCACTTGAAGCTCGTGAACCATTTTCAATCGTTAATGAATTCAATTGAATTGAATAAAGTATCCGACTATTTTATTATAATTTCAGATTATTAGAAGTTGGCTGGTTGAAGGATATGTGGAGACCGGATTCTTTTTTCAAAAATGCAAAAGCAGTTACATTCCAAACAATGACCATTCCTAATCATTATATGTGGTTGTACAAAGATAAAACAATATTGTACATGGTCAAGTGAGTAAACTGATATGCAACTCACTTCCAAAATTCTAATCGAAGATATTCTAATCGAAAACTTTTTATTTTTGCTAGATTAACACTGAAATTATCTTGTGCAATGAATTTCATGATTTATCCACACGACACTCAAGAATGCAAATTACAAATGGAAAGTTGTAAGTCATTTAATAACCTATCTAATCACTTTTGAAATGCATTAGATAACGATTTTGTTGATTCTAGTATCACATACGACAGAAGATTTGGTCTTCCAATGGGATCCTGATGTACCTTTAGTGGTTGATCAGAATATCGAATTACCACAATTACAATTGATAAAAAATCAAACAGCTGATTGCACTCAAGTCTATTCCACTGGTAAATCTCTCGTTTGAACAATGTTGTTCGCATTTTGGTACCTACTAATTTCACAGTTGGTTTGTTTATTGTTTTTTATAGGTAACTTTACCTGTCTAGAAGTAATTTTCGTTTTGAAAAGACGACTGGGGTATTATCTGTTCCACACGTATATCCCGACATGTTTGATTGTAATAATGTCGGTGAGTTTTGTTTGAATATGTTCCCATGTCTCTGTTTATATATTGTCTTAACACGTTTCAGGTTGAATGAGCCTGAAAGTTTGGATTTTTTCCAACTTTCATAATGCCAAAATTCTTTCTGAAACATTTAGTTATTTATTTTGCTTTGTAATGGGATAGATAATCGAACGATGAAAAAATTAAATCTAGATCTATGTACTGCCCAAGTACGAGTACCTAGTGAAATAGAAAACGTAGGCAACGATTTTACTCTGCGGAAGGAATGACGACCTATTGCTAAAAAAAAAATTGGATAGTTTATTGATTTTTTAAATATTATAAAATGTTCTGTATTTCGTACTCTAGAGAATGGGTTTCAAAAGAAAAGATGATTATAAAGGCATATTTCAAGTACATCGTTCAGTCTTTTAGCGTGTAATCTTAGAAAAGTGGAATTTCACGTTAAGAAAAGCTATTAATCCCACTTAGCGACATTTTCCTTGAAAAATGGTGCTGGTGAAAGAGGAACTTCGCAAACCTCACAGACTTATATACGCTTTACCGTATTACTCGTTACAATTGTTGGTGAACACTTTCTATCTTGCTTTTGTTTCCATTTTTACAGTGGATATCGTTTTGGATTAAACCAGAAGCTGCTCCGGCTCGTGTAACGTTAGGAGTAACTTCGTTATTAACGTTGTCGACTCAGCATGCTAAATCGCAATCTGCATTACCACCGGTTTCATATATTAAAGCTGTAGATGCTTTTATGTCTGCGTGTACCATGTGAGCATTTTTTATTCATCATTTTAGTGAATAAACAAAAGGCAGGAGTTATTGTATTCGATGTTTGTTTATAGTTTTGTGTTCATGGCGTTAATGGAATATTGTTTAGTAAACATTGTGCTAGGAGATGCTGATGCTCCGAAACCTCCAGAACCTCCTAAACCGGAATCTTTTGAATTCACGGTTTGTACTTACGATAACGATGATGTTATTGATGATTTTTATCGTAGTATTGAATTTCAATCAATTACAGAATGAAACTCATATGATGTTAGCTCAAGCTGCAGCTGCTGCTTGTCCAAAACATTCGCGTAGTAAAACTCCAAAATATAATGCGTTGAGAAGTCGTAATCAAGCTATCAATATTGATCGTTTCTCGAGGATATTTTTTCCAGCCCTGTTTACACTGCTGAATGCAATGTACTGGGTTATATTCTTTCGATATATTTAATAAGTTGTAAACTTACTTTAATAATTAAAATTTTATACATAATTTATTTTTTTTCAAATTTCAATACTTTTAAGAAGTCCTGATGTAAACGTACTTACATAGATTATCAATTTTCGTCATTTTAATGTGAATTTTATATTTCAACGTTTCGTTGTTGTTTCAAAAGTCGTTTTTATTTTAATTGTTTGTAGATTCGAGTTACCTTATTTTTAATCCTTAGTTACCTAGGAATTCGTGGTAATCGTATACTTAGTAAGTACCTACATATTTATATAAATATCTCTTGTAACGCGTGTGTAATTAAATCATGTATCCATTCTGTGCTGCATTATTAATTTTTGATGAGAGAGCAACGGCGGTTTAGCGGGTTGCATAATACTACTGCCGTGCTCCGGGGCCGCTGACATGTAAACAGCTCTTTCATCAGTTATCACTTTTTTTCAATCATTAAAGGAATTAGTATTATCAAATTAAAATAATCACAATCACTTTAAATTTGAACTCAAATGATGAAAAAAAATTGAATTCGCCACGAAACGAAATAAAAAAATAGTGAAAAACATTTCAGCATTTTCAGCTGCCCCGGAGCACGGCAGTAGTATTATGCAACTCGCTAAACTGCCGTTGCTCTATAGGATTTTTTATTTTTCATTTTAAGTTGGTCAATTGGCAACACTGGTTGTTTGTTTGTTTATGCATGCGTAATGGCAAAAACACGTTAAATTTGGAAAGTTCGACTAATCTAATTCGTAAATTAATCGTTGTTTTATTATAATTATTGTAATAAATCGTGAATAATGTAAGTAAATATCACTTTAATAAGTTGAATTAGATGTAGGTGCTTTCTTTTTTGCTACGATCATTCGCAAATGTCAATTGACAATCAATTAATCACGAATTGTTCATCTCCTGAGATGATAAAATTTTCACAACCCATTTTCGTTTTCTCTTGTCTTCTGTCAAAATTTCGAATAATCTTGTGTTAATTTAGGTGACTTGAGAATATCTGCACTTAATTTCCATTCTTATTAATTAATTACGAATATCCGACACATTTCAATTTGGAATCGACAATATGTAACGGAATCACATATCAATCGGTTAAAAAACACAAATCTAAACCAACAAAACTTTGAATAAATTTATTCTTGTATAACGCTACACGTCAAAATTAAAAAATTATTTTTTGGCAAAAATTAAATTGTTAACAAAATATAACGCCTGTACAAATGAAAATTTGTAAGTAAACAACTTTAAAGCGCGATTCAATAGCTTCAATTAAGTTCATTTTTTTTCCTATTCCAAATTCTAAGCAATAAATAGAGAATGTATTACGATGAAATTTTTAGTGCTCGTTTTTATATGCTGCTTAATTAACAATATTCGAGTGCATTTCGTTGATTCGGATTACAATTATATTTAATATGTAAAGTAACGGTTCGATAGTACTCGTATTTTTCATGTTTTCATTGAAACACGTACTTTTAAATATATAAAGAAATAAAAAACTGTTATCAAGGTATAAAAAGTACCGCTTACAAAAATATTAAATAACTTTACAAAAATTGCACATACAATTAGAATAAAACGAAAAAGTTTAATAAATTTTCTCAAAATCAGTCGCATTTTTTATCAGTTAGGTACGTGAAATTTTCCATTATTACAGCGCTCTCCCAAAACTTTCAATATTAAAAAGCTATATAAAGTTTATTTCCCTATACTGGCATATTATTAGCGCACTTGTATCTTGCCTTAGGGAATGGGTTTGTGAAAAATCCGAATGAAAATTATACGGTCAAGGTAAAAGGTACGTTATAGTGACTTGGTGAGATTCGAATTCAACAGAAAAGCCAAGAAACTGAGCTAGCTTTGGGAGATGCTTCAGAATCATCAACGAAGCGTATAATAACTATTGGACGGAGAAAAAAAACAAAACTGAAAGGCAGTGAAATTAATTATAACAATATAACTATACACAAGTAGTATTTAAAGAAGTAATAAACTAGCACAGCCTAGAGGTAATAAATGTTCGAATGACAAGAAAATCGCAATACGAAAACTATTGGGTTATTTTATTTAATTAGGGGTACGGAGCGTAAAGTGGGGCAGAAGTGAAGTGACAAAAGACAACAGTGCGCTAATAATTCGCCAATTATGTCCACATTGAATATTCTATATTCCTATTTTATACAATATAATCTTAATAATAGGTAATCTAATAACGCGCATTTTTAAGAGATCAGCATAGTTGGTGATTTTTTTTCTTCTCTTTGGAATTCCTCGATTACAACGTGGTTTAGTTTTGGTTAATCGGTTTCAACTCTTTGTCGAGCGAATGACATTCAACCATCGTTACTTCGTTAACAAAATTTCAAGAGAGCTGGCAAACATTCCGTCAATTCAATTACCATCCAAAACTACGCCATCATCAAAGTCGAGGTTTTATTACAAATGACCAAAAAACACACAGTTACAAAAAAATTACCAGGCACCGAATAGTGATGCAAATACATTTAAAATTTGATTAAGATTATGTTTTGAAGGAAAAAAAACTCATCACAGATCAAAATAATAAATGCAGCATTATAAATATCAAATTTTAACAATAACAAACTCATTATAATAAACATTCTTACCTCTGCGTTTGTTTTTTATTTCTTTAAATATAATAACGACATATATAATAATCTTATAATTTTAAACAACAAATAAAAAAAAGAAATAATAATAATTTAGACAGAAACTCATGTCAATGTATGATTAACAAAAAAAAAAAAGAAAGAAAAAAATTAAGATCTCATAAAAAGAAAAAATTATAACAGTTAACGAAATACACAATAAATTCAGTCAAACAGGGTGTCGTTCTTTTATCGTAATTAAATTACGATTCCAAATTTCACCCTGTTTGAATGTATACTTTGTCGTCGACAAAATTTCGAAAAAAATTAGCACCTCATTAAGTCGACCATTTTTTTTTTCATTTCCACTCGGCCCTAGGTTTCTTTTTCGAGTATATTTGCACTGTTATAAAAAAAAAACACCGCGTGTATATTTTTTACACCGGTATAAAAAAAAGAAACTGGTCCTTAGGTAATTTATTGCTTTAAAAAATAATAAAGAAAAAAATATACACGACCCAACAATATATACACCTTTGGCCCAAAAATAGCTCAGTCAAACTGCATTCACAATACCAACAATAAAACAAATTAACACAATTAGCTTAACTCTAGAAAAGGCAACAATTAATTACAAATTTTACTAATGATTTTTTTGGCTTATAACTGACGAATTATTACATATTAATTTCGTTAAAAGACCTTAATTACCATTTAAACAATTAAACGACAAATCCGTACACATTTTATGCGTAAGTTATGACCTTTTTCTGCTTCTTTTGTTTGCAGGAATGATTATTTGACTACGTAGAGAGAACAGAAGAGACTGCAGGAGTAGTGGAAAATTCGACTATGTGAATAATTGGCTTTGTTTTAACTGTCTACCGAGAATAACTCCTTGTGTAATGCTGGAAAATCTAGATGAGGGGCTGTTCTTTTGAATTTTGTCAATGCTTCCATGTGTAAAGCACTCAGTTCTCTGTAAAATGAAGAATTTTGGATTATGATTAGAAATACAGGTATAGGTATATTTTCTCGATTTTAGGTCAACATTGAAAGTTGTCCTATGATATAGATTTTTCAAGGAATGAGAGCCTCTAAAATCAAACATTGAAGCTCCATTTTTTCATCAATTGTTTTTTTGTCCAAATTGTGAATTTTTGGTAAAAATTGACATTTCAAGGTAAAAATTATTATTTTTGGTCCAAATCGTCATTTTTTGTTAAAATTGACATTTTTTGTCAGAATCATCACTTATGGTATTTTTTATTTTCTAGTCCAAACTGCAATTTTTTGTCAAAATTGTCAATCAATGTCAAAATGGTGATTTCAAAATAGAAATTGTCATTTCAAGATAGAAAGTGCCATTTTTGGTCAAAATACCCGTTTTTTAATCAGTTGTTTTTTTGTCCAAATTGTCATTTCATGGTAAAAATTGTTATTTTTTGTCAAAATTGTCAATTTTTGTCAAATTCATCATTTTTGGTCGAAATCGTCATTTTTTGGTACAAACTGTTATTTTTGTCAAAATTGTAATTTTTTGGGTCGAAATTGTCAATTCGAAGTAAAAATTGTCATTTTTTTTGTTAAAATCGTCATTTTTCGTCAATTGTCATTTTTTTGGTCAAACTTGTGAATATTTTAGTCAAAATTACCATTTCACGGTAAAAATCATATTTTTGGTCATTTTAGGATTTTTAGCATAGGATACACGCTTTTGCTATGAGTAATATAATCTCGCGGAAAAACTGACGAAATTCTGTCACGCTGACTTTTAGACATAATGTCTGACTTTTTTGGACTTAGAAAAATTTTAAGACTTATTTGTTTTTTTGAACTTGAAAAATTTTATAAATCAATCCAAATTTTAGAAATTTTGTCAGGCATAATTCTGAAACTTTGAAAATTCCAAGATCACGCTGATTTTTAGACATTTTGGCAGACAAACAATTCAGACTTTTTGAACACTGCAAATTCATCATGATGACTTTCATACATTTTTTCAAACTTTTTTGGACTTGGAAAAATTTTCATATTTTCAATGCCTTTTTGAACATAGAAGATTTCAGAGATAATGCTAAATTTTAGGCATTTTATCAGACAAACAATTTGGACTTTTTGAACTTTGAAAATTAAATTTTAAATATTTTGTCAGA